>JAVSBU010122656.1:0-13054 GCA_033118015.1 Loricariichthys derbyi
TTCCTCTATTCCTCAGACTTATCATTTTGTTTCCTCTTTGCACCAAGCCAGTTGCTAAGACAAACAAGATTTTTTACATTTTCAGAAGATAGAGACCCTCTTCTATTGAACAATATGCCCAGCGAGTGAAAACAAACTTGCACAAGGTGGTACTAACGTGTGGTGACGAAGCCCACTTTTAGCTGCCTTGGTGTGTAGCTTACTGCACTCAAACGATACTTTAGACACATGGTGCTCCGATGATAAGATAATTCAGCTTTGCATTGCTTACAAATGGCTTTGGTCTTATAGAGCTCTTATCGTCGGGAGCAGATTTCACATGAAAATGTCCGTTTACAAGTTCGCTACCTTTCTGCATTTTTCTATTTAGCGCCGGCCAGTTCGGTTCGTATTTGAGCTTTGAGAGAGCGCTTCTGCAGTACTCTCATTGGCTGAGATGAATGCTCATCATGACACACCTGCGGTCTGTATCTATATGTATTTTCTTAGATCAGCTTGCAAAATAACTATAAAAATAATAAAGTGCATTAACGCGCGTTAAAATAATTGTCTGCACCCAGCCCTTGACCATGACCCAGCCCTAAAATATTGTTATTGTTTATGTATATAAATATTATTATTAAATATAATAAATGTTTATATAACGAACAAACATTTAAGTTTTACATGTATAATTAAATTAAAAATTAAATTTAAAAGAACGCACTGCCCACACCGACTGCAGAATCAAATGGGTGAGTGTGCTGTTTTATTCACAAATGTTTGAGCGTATTACACACGTTTTATATATATATATAAAACACAGCAGAGGTCTGGGAGATTTCAGAAGAATGATGTTAATTGGTGCATTCATATTTCAATCGCAACATGAACGTTTTATGACCACTATATTCTTAATACATGCGCTACATAATCGTTTTCAGCAAACCATTGCGAAATATGCGTATGTAAAATGGAAATGTCCGAATAATTAAGAACATAATCACTGATTTGTGGCAAAGGAATGGCGGCCGTATTGCGTCCTCAGAACGGAGATTCTTCCGCAGTCATATTTTGAGCAGCTCAAAATTTGAGTGCGGACATTTTGCGCTATTGCGGATGATGCAAATATGTGCAGACGTAAAAAGGATATATTAACGTATGAATTACGAAAACGCCGAATGTATCGCGATTATCAATTTTTTTCTCCGCAAGTCATTCACACAGGCAAATTTTGGCACTGTGACAGCACCTTTATATACATACCTTACATACAAAACCACACAGACAATCCTGTCTTTCTCAGTCTTGTTTAATTTTGGAGGCTGGAATTCTAATGAGCTTCAGGTGGCACCTCTGACCTGCAGCACCTGATAGGTGAGGAGCAAAGCATTTGGTTTTTATTACAGACTGTATGTGTAATGTGGATTTCTAAAGTGTAAATTACCTTAATTCTAAGATCACTTATTACATATAATGTTTGAATTGATTGGTCAAACCTAAAAAAGTACTATTTATACATAGGTTTATCCAATTGGGTCATATTTTCAACTTCGAATACAAGGACAGGAATCAAAACGTGGTTGTCCAGCAGCTCGGTGCGTTGTGGTTCAAATTTACTTTCACTTCAACCAAAGACACATTTCATTGTGACTAAAGCATCCCCAGAACATCAAAGAACTTCCTCCAGCTTGAACCACATCTTGCACACAGCTTGGGTTGAAGGGTTTGAAGGGTTCCATAGGTCTTCAATGAGCATGACACCTAGCATCATTCATATACAAACATATAAGAGATTCATTTACATTCATGGCATTTAGCTGACACTCTTATCCAGAATGACTTACAATTTGTACTTTCTTACAATCCAAGCAATTGTGGGTTAAGGGCCTTGCGCAAGGACCCAACAGTGCCAGCTAGACAGATGTGGGATTTGAATCCTCGACTTTCTGGTCCAAAGTTCAACAGTACCACAGATTCATCTGACCAGATAATGTATTCAGTCATGAACAGTCCAATTATTGTCTTTTCACTGTAACCACTTTGTGAGCAGAAGGAAGCAAAGGTCTTTTACGTGCCACTCTGTTACATATGTTCATCGTATGCAGTTCCTTGCTTAGTGTTCTTTCAGCCATAGGTTTTGAAAGATCTCAGTTAACTTCTAAGCTTCTAAGCCACAAAACATGCTGCCAGTCCTTGTCTGTCAGTTTTTACTGTCAGCCACAATTTCTTTAGACAATTCCTACTGGGATTTTTGCCATTGCTGGTAGACCCATATCACTGTATGCTTCGATACATTTTCAGATTCCTTCACATTATGGCCTCTGGCACACCCAAATGCAAGCACTTGTTTTTTGTCAATGATTACCATCTGAATTGCGATTTATTTTCCACAAATTTAAACAATAAATTTGCCGCACTTTACCATTTCTTCTCAATCTATGTCTATGAAATCCATCACACATCACAAGTATTTATAGCCCGGTCATCCTTGTAAGGTGATCAACACTAAATGATGTGGTGATAATGGTGGTGCAGTACATGTTGACTCACATTTTAATTGGTTAATGGCCTGTAAAATGAGCCTGTTAAACGCAAATGAAGCAGATGGTTTTGTCTCTTCTGAGGATGTTTAAATGGCAGCACTATCTCATCTATAAATCTTTCCAAATTATAGTGAGAGAAAATCTGCCTCAAGAAACACCGCCATGGATATGAAGTGTTGTACAACATTCCCGCCCTTATCCCTTGGCTTATAAACATCAGTCCCTCTTCACACTAACACAGCTCACACACACATCCAACCACACACGCTCACAAAAATAATGAGACTCACCCACCATCTGTGCAAACAGCATCTGGCCTGATGTGTACAAGCTTGTGATGGATGGCCTTTAAGGATCATTCTCAGTTCCCACAATAAGACATACAAGCTAATAGCTGAGAATTTAACCTTGTCGGCTAGCGTTGTTTCATAAGATAAAACTCTTTCAGAGGCTAGCCAGGGGCGTGGGGGACACTGGACTGGACAAGGACGGTGAAAGGAGATAGGCAAGCAAATTCAAATGTTATTCACCGTAACCTGCAGGGAAACTGTGCTATTGAGGACTATGAAAGTCCTGTGCTGCTCCAAAAATGTTTGTTTGTTTAAGAGTTTTATTTACTTTAGCGAGAGCGCTTGACATAGCAAACTGACTCCAGACTGCTTCTTGCAGCTTGTCTGTCAGCATGCCTATTCTCATGGGATCTCAGCCAGGGGGGTTGCATTGAGCACTTATCTATTCATGGCTGTGTTGACCATGGAGGCTGCTAACTTCTGAATGTCATATGATTCAGTATAATTCAGTATTGTAGAGATTTATCCAACCAGGGGAGCGCAAACCCCTGCAAGTTTGTGGGTGGCAATACAGGAGTTCATACGAATGTCAGAATCACATTAATTAAGCTATACTGTATGGTACACCAGTGCCAGTATCTCATGTTATAGCATGAACCTCGTGTATTATTGCAATTACAACACTGTTCCATCATCAAAGTTTATTGTTCGATATTAAGATAGATAAGATAGAAAAAAGTGGTATGTAATGTCTTTGATGTAATGTCCTTAAAACAATTCAAAATGAGCCTCCGTATTGTGTGTGGCCTCCACGTGAAGTCTGATTTACTTGGAGTTGCATTGTGTTGTTTAAGTGTTCCCTTTATTTTTTTGAGCAGTATAGTTCCGTTATATCAGCAACGCACTGCTCAGTCATCATGATCAGACTATGGCCTTCAGTCATAATAGTTGAGGAACATACTTTTCCAATAACTGTTTATTATTATATGGCTTCGTGTTGACTCAATGAGTAGCAGTTGCCTCACTGCAGGAAGGTCCTCAGTTCGAACCCACTCAAATTCCCTCTATAATGTAAGGGGTACTTTATTCTCCTAACCCCCTAACTACACTTCCACTATAATTTATGGGATACTTTAATCCCCTAAACTGTTATCTGGTCTCCCATTATCAGAATTCCATGTGACTTGTTAGAATTACAAGGTTCTAGGTGTGAATGGGGAGCAGGAATGTTAAATTTGGTGTTTTTGATACAATTCTTTCATTTTAACCACTGGATATTCAACATGGTAAAGAACTGTCTGAGTATGTTAGAAATATAATTTTTGTTCTCCACAAAGATGGCCTAGATTGTTAATACCCTGAAACTGAGCTACAGCACGGTGGCCAGGGTCATACAGCAGTTTCCCAGGGCAGGTTCCACTCGGAATAGACTCGCCAGGGTTGACCAAAAGAAGTTGAGCCCACGTTTTCAGCATCATACCCAGAAGGTTGACTTCAGATAATAGACACATGAGTGCTGCCACCATTGCTGCAGAGGTTGTAGAAGTGGGAGGTCAGCCAGTCAGTGCTCAAACCATATGCCACACACTGCATCAACTCGGTCTGCATGGCCGTCGTCCCAGAAGGAAGCCTCTTCTGAAGATGACGCACCAGAAAGCCTAAATACAGTTTGCTGAAGACAAGCAGTCCAAGAACATGGATTACTGGAAGCATGTACTGTGCTCTGATGAGACCAAGATAAACTTGTTTGGCTCAGATGGTGTCCAGCATGTGTGGTGGTGTCCTGGTGAGGAGTACCAAGAAAACCTCGTAAGGAGTACCAAGCATGGTGGAGATAGCTTTGTGGTCTGGGACTGCATGAGTGCTGCTTGCACCGGGAAGCTGCTGTATAAATATACTGAGACATTCTAAAGAACATGATCTCCTCCCTTCAGAAACTGGGTCACATGGCAGTTTTCCAACACAATAACGCCTCCAAACACACCTCCAACACGATAACCACCTTGCTGAGGAAGCTGGAGGCAAACGTGATGGACTGGCCAAGTATATATCCATGTATCTGTTTTCAGAAGATATTAAATCTATATCGCTATACAAGCTATACACTGACTACTTTAAGTTATATCCAAGTTTCTTTTCTATAGTGATGTCCCATGAAAAGCAATCAAATGTTTGCAGAAAAGTTTGGGGTATACTCACTTTTGTGAGATACTGTATATTCCAATTCAAATTCCACTATCCAAACTCCTGTGCTCTAAATTGCTGATATAAAGCATGAGGTATTTTAATCCCCTTAAATTCGATCCAAAAAAAACAAGTAGGAACATAGTGGAAGAAGATGGTGTTCCTCTTACCTCCCTTTGTGGGGTAATTATGAGGTAATGGTTATTTACATTATATTTTAGCTTTTAGCTCTCACTCCATGAGACAATGGAGAGTGTGCACAGCGATACATGTGATGAACAAGAATCATATTTACAACGCCTGACAAAAATTATGGAATCACCACTCTTTCAATTGTTTAACTTTATGGAAAAAATTAATCACAGACATGCCACAAATCTATCATTTTCCGTTCCAACCTTCTGGCATGAAGAAATAATAAAAAGAAAATAAATATAATTGTTGTGGTCAGTCACAATTGATTTTTTATATGATACATATCTACATATATCAAATAGATAAAGACCAAGGAAGACATCAAAGGGTCAAGATTTAAACCATTATGTCTTGAAAACAGAAAATGCACAACAAAACATATACAGTACCTATCAAAAGTATTCATACCCCTCAAACTTTTCCACATTTTTTCACATTACACCCACAAAGTTTTTTATTGAGATTTTGTGATAGATCAACACAAAGTAGCAAGTATGTATGAAGCGAAAATAAAATGATACATGGTATTCAAAAATTTTAATAAATAAAATCTGAAAAGTGTGGAATACATTTGTATTCAGCCCTCTGTACTCTAATACCCCTGTTTAAAATTTAGTGTGACCAACTGCCTTCAGAAGTCACCTAATTAGTAAAGAGAGTCCTCCTGTGTGTAATTTATTCTCAGTATAACTACAGCTGTTCTGTTAAGGCCTCAGAGGTTTGTTAAAAAACATTAGTGATTAAACATCATCATGAAACCCAAGGAACAGACCAGAAAGATCAGGGATAAAATTGTGGAGAAATGTAAAGCAGGGTTCGGTTATAAAAATATCCCAAGTTCTGAACATCTCATGGAGCAACGTTCAATCCATCATCCAAAAATGGAAGAAGTATGGCACAACTGTAAACCTACCAAGATGCAGTCCAGGGAAGGACTATATTAGAGAAGTAGCCAAGAGGCTCATGGTCACTCTGGAGTAGCTGCAGAGATCCTCAGCTCAGGTAGGAGAATCTGTCCACAGGACAACTATTAATCATGTACTCCACAAATCTGGCCTTTATGGAAAAGTGGCAAGAAGAAAGCAAGCCATAAGAAGTCCCACTTGCAGTTTTCCATAAGCCATGTAAGGGACACAGCAAACATGTGGAAGAAGGTTGCCTGGTCAGATGAAACCAAATTTGAACATTTTGTCCACAGGTGGTGACCTTTTTGGCCAGCAGTGTACTTTTTATTACTAATATTTTGTATTTGTTTGCCTATT
Organism: Loricariichthys derbyi; assembly: GCA_033118015.1. Lineage (NCBI taxonomy): Eukaryota > Metazoa > Chordata > Actinopteri > Siluriformes > Loricariidae > Loricariichthys > Loricariichthys derbyi. The sequence goes on from JAVSBU010122656.1 coordinate 6,457, forward strand.
TACACAGTATACTGCTTTTATATGCATTATTTACTCATTTTCTTAATATGCACATGTATTGGTGGTAAACAGCTTTTATGTCAACAAAATTTGCCTGTTTCCAATGGAATTGCTGTAAAGACTGTATGAGAAAAACATTTCACCAAATACATTTACACCCAACACTGCCTGGATGTTGCTTACATGGAAAACTGAAAACTGTTCCAATATCTTCTCGACAATACTACCCACACCTCCCAGATCTTATACAGATATACTGTATTCTGTAGTCTAGTCATGAGTTTAGTATATGCTCTCTAGAGCTACCTCTCTATCTGTGCCTTTCCCAACTAATTTGATTCTAGCTGTATTTCAGGGATAAAAATACACATGGACAAATCTAATCAGGGTTTATTTAGAACAATATTATTACTGCAGAGCATTGGTCTTCCCACTGTGGACACTGATAGCTCTAATTAATGGCTGTTGACTTGCAATTTGGCCCACAAAGGGGTTCATTGAGAGTGTAGTGGGGAATGTTGGCACAAGGCTACAGTGCTCCAGCTTTCAGGGAAAGGAATCAAGTATCTGAAATGCAAAGTCATATTTACTGCATTAGTCTGAGTGAATCATTAGGAGAGAGATAGGGTCTTTCCTTCACCCATCTTCCGTCCAGGGGTGCCCCAGAATGGGGTTAGTGGAAATGACTACCCAGGGACACTCAGTAATAAGGAGACATTCTCAAGAATTCATGGACGTCTCTCTGTCTGCTTCTCATTCTTCATCTTTCTGTGACTAATCCTGACTAATGGCCCTAGCTACAACATTTTTCCGATGATTTTACTCATGTATACATCTTCTTATTTGACAGCCAATATATGGCAGGATTAAAATATAGTCTGATAATGTTAGCAGTTTAGCTTGGTGTGTTTTGAGCATGTTACACTGTGTGTTGTATTGAAATTCCAGAAATAATTTTACAAGTTATGCTATCTACACAAGATTACATCAGTCCACTAGACGTGTGTAAGATGTGCCTTTGGGAGGCGGTTGGGGGAGGGGGAGGGGGGCACATAGTATGTGTGGAGATTGGTAAAGGCTTTGCACTGTGTGCTTGGCCTCCTTGGAGGTTGGCACGTTTTTCTTGGCAGGCCTGTGGCTGCATATCAGGGTAGCCCTGTGGACAGGAACATGGGTGTGGAAAAGGGACTCACATTCTTTTCTGTATTCCACCGTTAGGCCTTAGGCCTCTGATCCTATTCGGTTTCTGTTATCATTGCAGTGTTGGACCTAGGTATTAATGTGACACATTGTATTTATGGCTGCCAAAGAAGTTGTCTGGAATGTGTTATAATTAGCAGAGCTTGTGTCATGATATGGAGGTGTAAAAAATGCAGACAGCTTCATGAATAAGGGTAGGCTTTATTTAAAGTAAATAAGGAAACTGAAGGAAACGAAAGCAAAGTAACAAAGAAAATCCCAAAAAGGAAACCAAAGATGCCAAGAACGGCTGACCCCTAAAGGCCGATGGGGCTAGGATGCGTGGCGATGACTAGGACACGTCCAAGGCGAAGTGGACCCGGTTTTACTGCCGGCGGACCAGTCCGGCCAACTACACCTACATGGTAACTGGTTTTAGGGCTGGCTGTCCCGAACCGGCCAATCACTGGAACAAAGGGGAGACACAAGCGAGGTCCAGCAGGGTGCAATGCATGGACAGGCCCTGAGCTGTGGCTAACCTGCGTTATCCCCGTGTGGACCCTTTAGGTCTGGCTCTGCCTGGATGACCACACGGGGAGGGCAGGGTGTGCCGAGGTGGTCCGGGCGGCCTAGAGATTCAGCTAACTGTCCCTACACTAGCGTGGTAAACCCTGTCTGTACCTCAGGTCTCCTGACCTTACTCCACCTCTCCCTCTTCGAAGGAAGGGTGGTACCTTCATCCCTCAACCTCTCTGGCACCAAGAGCGAGACTGGTGCATGCACCTGCGAGCGCAACCCGCGATTGTGTGCATAATTGTAGGGTATATGCACCAGCCTCGGGACGTGCCTAGCATGTAAAGATGGAAGCCACATGTCAATTAAAAACCCCATCAAAAACACCCCATATCGGCTGCGCGAGCCACAGAGGATCAGTACGATCGCTGGGCTGACAGGTGTTAAATGCGTCTTACCTTGACGATGGCTTGATGAGGACTGATCCACACAACTCGCTTTTAAACAGCTGAACCCAATATGTGAGGCTGAATGTTATTGCGTCTGCATGCATCGATCACGCAGAACGCAAAATCCTCACTGGGTTAACGTCACGTCAGTCACGTGTTAAATAGCGCAAGTCTGGAGTGGCACCTGACAGCTTGGCTGTAGGTATTGTTTGATTGTTAAGGTTTGGTGCGGTTTTTTGTACTTTGAAATTAGGCTAACTAGTACACAAGGCAGAGATATCTAACATTGTTTTGTCTGCATAACCAGGCCTTAAAAGATTTGAGTTCCAAACTTTGATTTATCTATAAGTACAGCACATGTGTGTGTTAGATGTTGGCTTAGTTAGACTTACTGCACAATGATCAGACAAATTAGAATAGAACGTGACCTCGGGTGATCGGTGGTGAATACTTTGCTTCAGTTATCAAAAGAAGGGCTAAGCAGATGGATTCTCTATTGAATTCCATTGAATTATTGCATTCATGCATGTGCTCAGCAAATGTAGCTGAAATATGAACCAGTCTCCGGTTTCATAAGAAGCACCTGTGTTTGAAAACTCACACACCATAAGGCATGTAGTTCTGACACGCACCTGTAAAAAAGCTCTGGGCTACAGGATAAAAACAGCAAATGTACAGGTGGACATTCATTTGGTTTTTGGAACTATCTCAAAAATTGTCTTAACACGAGCCCTCAGAGTGCTGTTATGCTTTGAGGAATGTTCTTCAATCAAATCACATGGTTAATAAGTGAAGCTTGGCGAGAGTAAATGCTTTATTTTATCATATTTCTAGCCATTGTGTACTGTTTTTTCTTTCCTGAAATGAACAGGATGAAGGCTAATTCAAGCTTACGGCACATTATGAGCTTCTTTGTGTGGATTTTTTCTTTTGTGCCACAGCTCAAACACTATCGCAACACACACATGTAAATCAACCCTAGCAAAGGCTTACAAAGGTACAAGCAAACAATAAAATCCACCTCCCCACTCTGCTCTACTGTAATTATCTAGTGTCCTATTGTCCACTGAATACTCACCATAAACCTGAGAAATCCACAGGCTTGCTTTTGGTTTCTGTGTTTGTGTGTGTTGTGTAGTGCCATTCTTGCATTGAATCAGCTTTGTCCCACCATTAACAATCAATAGCTTCCTTTTGACCTTTCACCCTGCGAGGTAACTAGAGCTAATTACTGTGTGATAATGCCAGTATGACCAGTATGGCTTGGCACTGAACGCAGGGGAACTATCCTCTTGAAAACCGATAATATGGTGGGGAGTGGTAGACTGTCCCAGTGCCAGGAACATCCTGCTATACTGTGTCAGATTCATCAGCAAAGATGGAGCTGTTGGTATTTTTAGTGAATTTGTACATTCATCAAGCTTGCATTGCATGCATTTCTATAAAACTGAAAAGCTCTTTTAAGTGTTGTACTGTACCGATTTTGATGATTACTGTACATGTAAATCCAACCTTCTGCGTCTTGCTTGCTTCTTCAGCGAGTTCAGGAGGTTCTTGTATGGTTCGCTGCACGAATCAATCCAGTTAGTGAACTTAATGGACCGGTCCAGATAAGGATCCCATGCCATGATCATCTCCTTGACTTCCTTTAGTGTGTGAAGGGCTTGTGACAGACACTCCAAATACAGGCAAAAATCACAAAGTACACAACACTACTGAACTAGTCAGGTCTGTGGTTGACTAGTCAGGTCTGAAAGGGGTTAAGCTTGGATTGGCTGTGCGTTTGCACTGCGTCACGTATCAATCATTGAAAGCCCGCCTCCAATAAGGAGTACGTACATGTGTATGTAGAAATGTTCCACTGAACAAAACCACGAATGTGTGAATTTTTTCGCGAATAACATGTAGTTACATTCCAGAGAAAAATCTGCGAATGTGTGAATCCACGATTACGGGGGTTTACTGTACTGCTGTTTCTCTCCTTCATATCCCCTCTCACTTATTCTCTCAGAAAATAAGGTACATTTATACTTTTCAGCATTTTTGTGCATCAGACCATATTGCAACATATTAAACATGCTGTCTATTCTTTGTCATGTGATACCATGGCTCATTTTTGCTGCTTTTCCAGTACTTTTTTTTCTCTCGTTAAATGGGGAACAATAGCCTATCTCAACTTCCTGTGATTGTTCTGGAAGTCCAGCTCTCCAAAAAACAAACCGGATGTAGTTCAGTTGATCCGGACCAACACCACCTGGTCAGAACAAGGTTTGGCCCTTTGGTCCAGACTGTGGTGTGAGGCACCTCTCGCATCTTGAATACCTGCTCTCACAAGGCTGATTGTTTCAAAATGGCATCAATCCAACACTAATGTATTCAGCCAAACCCTTTCAAGACCAGAGATTTAGGTGCATCTCAGTGATTTATATATTCAGAGCTTGTCCATTTGGTAGTACCTGAGAAAATGGTCAATAAATGTAAGTATAAGATAAGATATTTAATGCATAAACTGTTTAAAGTGCATTGCAATGATTTAAACTGGACCTCATCAATGGGACATATTTTGCTAACAAAACATGTGGGTTAATAGAAAAAAATAATATAACCTCGGCCATGACCTTAACAGCATCAGAAATATAAAGTGGAATCTTTGGAGTGCAGGAGAGTGTGTATAGTGGGGTGGTAGTGAGCAGCTGTGAGTCAGCCACTTTCACCGCTGGCTCTGATTGCAGCCCCACTTTTCGGGAATAGCTTTAGGTCTAATCCCCCTATTCTACCCTCTGTTCAGCTCTTCAGCTCTCGCTGTGCTTTGATAGGGCCATCTTAACTCACACATGACCTCACAGTCCATGCCCAGGGACATATTGGGATGTGTTATTTAGCCTCGGGGGAACAGTGGGATGTGTTATTTAGCCTAAGAGAGAGGTCCTGGAAGAGAATGGAAGGGAATCGGTGAGAGAGGTAGCAGATAAATTGAGACATACATGATTGAGGAAGGGTAGAGATAGCAATGAGAGAAACCATGTGGGAGATAAAAAAGCAAATCTCAGCTGAAAGAAAGAAGAAAAGAAAAGCCATGATGAGTACATACGCAACCAGGACACTCAAATCAACAGCCTCTTCACTCTAATAAGTGGCAACAATGGTATTACCATGGCGATAAGGCAGGGATGAGGAGAGGAATAAATGATGCCGGGCAGCTGATGTTCTGAGCCCATGGCCTCTTATGTGTTCCCTTAAAATATTTACAAGACGGGTCCAAAAGCTGTAAGTGTGTGTTGTGCAGTGAGGCGCACATTTGTTTTCAGTATTATGTCATTTTAACACGTACAATTGCAAGAAAAAGATTAAACTCTTACTTATAAGATGTTGCCTTCAGTCAATACTATTACCACCAAACCAAGACTTAAACAGTAGTGCTTAGAAAATTTGTATCTAAGGTTTACTGGATTTCTTAACCATGTCATATTACATTATAGTTACACAACGGTGGGAACAGGCAACCTGTGATCTAGACGAACTATGCATTAATCTGATAACTAACCTCATTAAACAGATCCGATATTGACCAGGTCTGCCCAATACACTTAATATCTTCTTTTAGCCACAGTTGCTCTTCACTAGTGATAGACCGATTAATTGGGTTGATTAAATTGCATTGTGAAAAAATCAGTATCGACTAATATCTGTGCTCATCAGGACAATTATCAAAATATTATTCCTGGTCATATATTAATTGAGGAAATAATATAATATTACATATTAGTGAGTGTATGAACCTCTAGGTTTATCAGTTAATTTTCAAGTAAAATTATAGTCGGGTGTTTCAATCAATGGGATGATAATTAGGAGTGAGTGGGCACCCTGTTTTATTTAAAGAACAGGGATCTGTCAAAGTCTGCTCTTCACAACATGTTTGTGGAAGTGTATCATGCATGAATAAAGGAGATTTATGAGGGCCTCAGAAAAAGAGTTGTTGATGGTCAGGCTGGAAAAGGTTACAAAACCATGTCTAAAGAAATAGGACCAATCCACAGTCAGACTTTGTACAAATGAAGGAAATTCAAGACCATTGTTACCCTCCCCAGGAGTGGTCGACCAACAAAGATCACTCCAAAAGTTGTAATAGTTGGTGAGGTCAGAAAATTCCCCATGGTAACTTCTAAGCAACTGAAGGCCTCTCTCACATTGGCTAATGTTAATGTTCATGAGTCCACCATCATCGGAGCATTGAATAACAATGGTGTGCATGGCAGGGTTGCCAGGAGAAAGCCACTGCTCTCCAAAAACATTGCTGATTTCCTGCAGTTTGCTAACAATCACAAACTAGAAGACCAAACTAGACCTTTTTGGTTTAAAGAAAATCATTATGTTTGGAGGAAGGAAAACACTGCATTCCAACATAAGAACCTTATCCCATCTGTGAAACATGGTGGTGGTAGTATCATGGTTTGGGC
>JAVSBU010122761.1:0-13053 GCA_033118015.1 Loricariichthys derbyi
ACGGGGTGGGATGGAGGAGGATGACTCGCTGTGGCGACCCCTGAAAAGGGAAAAGCCGAAAGAAAAAGAAGAAAAAAGAAGAAGCACATGCTATAAGCCAGAGCAATTTACAAACTTATCAATTGAGAGTTCCTTGCTCAGGATAGCAGCTTGACAGACACGAGATTTCAACCGTAGAGCTTCTGGTCCAGAGTGAAGTCTTCTAGACTTTTCAATTCTGCTCCACCTCTTCTTGGTTCATTTTTTGTCAAGCTCTTATATGAGACCTCCGTCTCAGAGAACTTGCCTGTTAGTCTGAGTACCATTGCATTCTGGTGTGACTGGTGATGAATTCATACAGATAACGGAGTACAGCTACTCCATGTTTTAAAATGGCCCGACTTTTTCAACTTCACAGCAATCCAGCAAAAAAAAAAAAAAAAAAAAACATTGTGTATTCTACTGTACTCGGAATTTTGTATTTTCCCGGTGAAGCGATACTCTGATGACCAGGTCAGCCACACATTACGTAATAAATCACTGAGTGACAACACTCAGAAATATAGTGAGAAAAAGCAGTGGTCACCCAACAATCATTTTCACGACTATAAGGCACACCTGATTATAAGCCGCAGCAACAGTGAATGGATCTAATTCCCCATATAAGGCACACCGGATTATAAGGCGCATTCAGAGAATCAAAAATCAAATAAGTCGATTGTTTAATTAACGTTGAAATTTCTCACAGCTACTCTATTTCCATGTTCTATTATGTACCTTATAGCCTTGAGTTTGAAATCCACTTCATAAGCAAGTCTTTTAATGGATGCCATTTTGTGTTCATAACAAACACCCTGACTCTGGTTGCCGTAATGCTCCTAGAAGTACTTTGGCTTTGTTGCTTACGAAAGCCATTCTAAACCATTTTGACAGATTTTTGTAACACATATACTGTGTTATACTTCCATCCAGTGGTGCATCACAGCAGTGCTTCTAATTGGTATCAGTTGACAGATCAATAAGCACAACCAGAATCCATACATAAGGCGCACCGGATTATAAGGTGCACTGTCGATTTTTGATCAAATTTAAGAATTTAAAATGCGCCTTATAGTTGTGAAAATACGGTATGTTATTGATGAATCCAGGGTTCAAATCCCACCTCTGCCAAGCTGTCACAGGTGGGTCTCCTAGCAAGACACTTAAAATTACTTGGACTATAAGACCGTATTAGTCGTTAGTCATTCTGGATAAGGGTGCCTGCTAAAGGACGTAAATGTAAATAGATAAATGACATTAGATATTAAACATTTATGGCCGGTACTGGTCAGCTCATGAAATTACCCCTAGTGAATGAGCGCGTGCTTGTGCATTTGTGTGGCTTGGGTCTGGGGTCAGTAAGGGATGCAAGGAGGTGGGGTGCCTGGCTTGGGATCTGGAGCAGCGTTCCTGCAGCCTTTCACATTCAATGGGAAGCCCCTCATGGTGAACTGGTGTATTCGTATATTCATGTGTGTGCCTGCTTGTGCGTGCATATGCGCACGCCTAGACAGGTGTGGGTGTGTACATGCACGCAGGCACACAGACACACACCCAGTTACATGCATGCATACACATACATATACAAATATGAAAAATTGGTCAGATCTCTGACGCATGCACATACAGTGCTGATATCACTTTCCTGCTTTGGTTTGTGTGCTTGTGTTCTGGTTTTGTCTTTCCCATGCAGCAGTTGTTGCTAGGATGCCCTTTGATATTGATGCAGCAGCTTTTTGGACCGATTTTTCTTTATCTTTCTTTCTTTCTTTCTCCTCTTTAGTTTTTTTTTTTTCTTCTTTTTTTCCCTCTTACTCCTTCCTTTTCTTTTTCTTTTCTGTCCCCCCTCCACCTGTCAGTTCTGGTTTAATTATGTAATGTTTGATTAAGTAAATATATAAATAAACACATAATGTTAAGTAACAAGAGGAACTTGTAATGAGCTAATAAAGTTCAACTTGGCAAAGCAAATGAGTCTGGCACAACATGACACTCAGAGTTATCTTCTGTTCACCAAGTTGCTGGACACGACAGGTTTAAAAAAAAGATATTAAACATTTATTACAAAATAAACTTTACGGCGGTTGCTGTCGTGTTTTAAATCCGTTCAATCCGTACTACGATACCCTCCCCCACGTGCCATGTAACAATTCACATGGCACAAGTGATGAGAGCTTAGAAATATAGTGAGGAAAATCCGTGGCTGAGCTGTGATGTGATCCTCGATTTACTATAAATTCCACATACCATGGATTTGTCTGAACGTATCACCCCCATCATAAATCGGGGACAACCTGGGGTAAAAGCATCGCAAATGACTAGATTTAAATGTCAATGTACATTTCAACTCATGCAATCCCTCTTTTTGCCTTTCATAGCTTACCAAAGCCATTCTAAAATATTTTGACATATTTTTGAGCACCATGTACCACATAAAATCGGTCAGTAAGTACAACCAGAATTCATACATGAGGTGCACCAGATTATAAAGTGACCAGTCAATTTTTTAACAAATTAATGGATTTTAAGTGCGACTTTTGTTCTGAAAAATATAGTAATAAGCTATGGAGCTGTATGAGTTCATGTACAGGTGCATCATGATTTACAATAGGGATACATTCCAACAAATCCATATGAAGTTGAATTTATAAACCAAGGAGTTTAAAACATATGTATCAGAATATCTTATCTTAAAACATGACCTCAACCATGGCTTTTCCTCACTACATTTCCCAGAGCTCATCACTTCTGCCAAATGACTCCCTACATCATGCACTACCGAATTCTTCGTGAATAAGAAAGTACCATAGTGAGCAGCAAACCTTACATGAAACTACAATCATTATAATAAAATAAGCTTGATGTTAAAGTATTGAATATCTCATGCAATTTATTGAATAATGTATTTAAAGTGAAAAACAAAAACAATGATTGCACGACCACAACTTTTCCTCACTACATTTCCCAGCACTCGTCAGTCCTGCCATGTGACTCCCTACATCTCGTATGGCCAACTTCCTCATTGGAGTATTATACTGTTTTATATTATAAATTCAAAATTCGTAGTATGGTTTCTGCTGACTACGTATTTATGTTTATTATCCGAGTCCCATCATAAAGTCAAAATATCGTAGGTTGGGCCATCATAAAACAGGGACTACTGAACACTGAATTACAACAATCAGGAATTTCAGATATTTAATTTTTTTCTAATCAGGTTCTATCAGGAGGTTCACTTTTTCTGCATAAGTGTAAGTGACCTAGATTTTAATTCACCATCTTTTCGGAAATCCACTTTGCAAAGTCATAAATGAAAAGCCACGTTACTCACACCTTTATTTGCTTCATCTTTACACCATGGACAGAAAGTCTTTTAAAGTCTAATGTCAGTCCATTTTTAAATGGCCCATAGAAAAAAAAAGTTACATTTAAATGTGATTAAAGATTTTGCCCCAGTGCTAGTCTGATGTAGCAGAAATGCTCGTTTTGGTATCTTAAGAGTAAAGCTTCGGTCCATTTCATCATCGGGCTCAAAGCCTCATTGAACTGATAAATGACCCAGAAAAAAAATCCCATACAGCAGTTTGGCAGCTGTTCTCATTTGCATATTCAGACATTAATTAGCATGTGAGAGCAGTGGGGAGAGGGTGACCATGAGGTTCAGAGCAGAGGTGATCAGCAGGGCACAGGGTAGCGGATACACCCCCAATACAGAACAATGGTAGGGTGGGTGAGGTTGCAGGGAAGTGGCAAACAGCTCAGGTGGCAGCATTTTAGACAGACTCTAAATATCTCTAGACTAAATATCAATGGCTGATGTTAATTATATTTTGTCCATGAATACTTATTAAAAAATTCCAAATGATCCTTTCATAGCTTTTCCGATGGTTGCGCTGCTTCCAGACACGTGTTTTCATATTAAACCATTTAACCAATCACATTTCAGGCATCATTTGTTTCCAGGCAGGTTCAAAGTTAAATATGTCTGCCTAGAGGCCTTCACAATCCATTCTGCAGGCCCTCTAACACATGTTGATGAAACTGTTGCATCAATCCAATCAGATTTTGTGTTGGTGTCACTAGTGCCCTCTAGCAGGCGTACGGCTGTTTTTAAGGAAAGAGAGGAGGATGGATTTTGTTTACAAATAATCTTTATGGTGAGTAAAATGTGATTTTCCCAAAGGCACCACACAAACACCAATATACCAGTGCATCTCAAAATTAAAATATCATGAAAAAGTTCAATATTTATCATCACTCATTTCAAAAAGTGAAACCCATATATTACATAGATTCATTATACACAGAGTGAAACATTTCCAGCCTTTATTGCTTGAAATGATGATGATTGTGACTTACAAATAATTAAAACCCAAAATTCAGTGTTTGAGAAAATTATAATACTACACTAGAGAAGTGCATTTCCTGCAGAAAATGTGAGTGTGATTACCACGCTGCAAGTGTCGGGTCAGGGTGCGCCCTGGTCCATGCATGCCAATTTTCATGTTTCTAGCTCAAAAAGTGTCTGAGTTACAGCTGTCAGAATTCGGCTGTAATGTTAAGTCAGTGGGAAATTTTTCTCGCGTTTTCATGCATAGTGCGAGAATGTGATGTGTGAATTCTTGGCTGTATACAACAAACCGTGTCCTGAGAATTCTGCATGTTTCGGGGTTTGTCCTGTGTCGATATCTCGAAAAGTGTGGGCGAAATTGAGCGTCAAAAAACAGCCGAATAACATTGTGCTCAATGGGTTTCCTATGGCTGGAAATTGTGGGCGTGGTAAAAATGTGCCCGATCACGCCACGACTTCAAGTGCCGGGTCAGGGTGCCCCACGGTCCATGCATGCCGAATTTGATGTTTCTAGTTCAAAAATTGTCAGAGTTACGGCTGTCCGAAGTTGGCCTTAATGTTAAGTCAATGGTAAATTTCTCTCACATTTTCTCACATTGCGCACGATTGCGACATGCGATTTCTTATCTGTATACAAGCAACTGTCTCCCAAGAATTCTGCACGTTTCGTTGTTTTCGAGATCTCAAAAACTGTGGGGAAATTAAGCGTCAAAAAAAATTCGGCTGAATAATAAGAAGAAGTTAGATGACCTTCGGATAACAATAGTGTGATTGCCATAGGATAAGATCAAGAGCCACTACACAGACGAATCCTAGACCAATGATCCAAAATCCTCTTTTCAGATGAAAGTAAATTTTGCTGTCATTTGGAAATCAAGGTCCCAGATTCTGGAGGAAGAGTGGAGAGGCTCAGAATCCACACTGCTTGAAGACCAGTATGAAGTTTCCACAGTCAGTGATGATTTGGGGAGCCATGTCATCAGAAAAGAGGATTTTGGACCACTGAGTAACAGTCCAGTTCTTTTTCTCCACAGTCCAGATAAGAAGCTTCTGATGTTTTCTCTCATTGAGGAGCAGCTCTGCAGATTTCTGCAACGAGTGACGAAAATATTTTATGATATTCAAATTTTTTGAGATGTACTAGTATATTCTGCTCCAGGAGTGATTGTAAAGCTTGGTAAAACGTTTTCCAAAATGATCTTTCCAATCTCACACAGGGAAAAAGTGAGAAGAAACCAACCTTTAACGGAAGGAATAATGCTTTGTAAGATTGGAGAAAACAGATCAAGGATTCTGAAGCAGTCCTCAATGCAGAATCGCTCAGATCCTTCTGGCAGCTTGTACCCATTGCTAATGGGCACATAAAGGCTAGCAATCTACGTCAACATTGGCAGTAGAACGGGTCATATTGTAGAGCGCAGAGATTTTCACTGTTTTCAACTGCAATATAAGCTGTCTCCAATCCTTGAGAGATTGTCTTGATGAAGCAGCCAAAGTAAGCTATAAGTGCTTGTGAAATGGAATATAGGAGAAAGAGCAGATTTGCCATTCCATTCTGTGACAAGTATAGTAGGTGGAAGAAGAGAGCAACTGGTCTTGCTTGTAGATTCTTTAAGACGTTTCACCTCTCATCCAAAAGGCTTCTTCAGTTCAAACTGACTAGTAGGGAGTATCAGCTATATATCTTGTCATGGATGAAAAGGTCTTCTGGGGTGTGGCTGAGTCATCCTGTTGGTGTGGGTCCTTGGAGGCTGGGTGCGAATGGCCTCGGGAGTCATTTGATCAGTGGATGGCCCATTAGGGTGAACAATGGAATGGTGATTCTTTCTGTCCTCCTGTGGGTCACTAAAACCACCTGGGTTTTGCTGTGAATTCAGTTGTTTAGAAAGTGTGCCAAGGATTGCATTGTAAGTGGCTGATAGGTGATGCCTTAGCCCCCGACCTCTGTTCAGTGATGGCCGTTCCAGGTTCACAAAAAAAAGAAGCCATTTTAACCCATGTAATGGCTTACAGCACACATGACTCATTGTCTTTGGGCTGTTTGTATATCAATCACAAAGTTGTCATAGCGATGGAACTAGACCAATTAAAACGCTCAGTGTACCACATTTCCGTGACGTAATGTTCAATTTGGCCCAATCATTGATGATAGGCGTTCCCTAAAGCTTACGCTCTATTATATTGTATTAGACTAAAGTGACATGCTTAAAAGAAAGTCGAGATTAACACAAGAGCTTAAAACAACAAACAATGTCATAGCGAATATGTGCCATAATCAAAGCTAAAAGGCAGTCCAATGAAATATTAGTGCGTGACCTTTTCTTTGGTCAGGCCAGACTACATAGTACTGTATATAAAATATGGAGCACAGTAATGTAAAGAATATGCATAATGCCATTATTTCCAGGAAATTGAATTAGGTTCTTGTAACCTCAGCGAGAATGTTTTGTAGGCATGATCAGCCTGGAACTGATAATGAAAACACAGCTCGAGTGGAGGTGAAACCAGTGCTGGAAGAACATCAAGGTATGTGAATTGGAACTGGTACCAGAAAAGAAGTTCAGAAAGACAACAGCGTAGTAAGTAGTTGTTAAGAGCACAGTGTCTTACCAAGGGTAGAATAAGATTCTATGACAGCAAAACAGTATAGCTAGAAAGGTAAGAATCAGAAGGTAACACAGCCAAGAGAGATGATGAGACATAAGCAACTCACCTCACCAGCAACCAACAAACTGGAGTGATCTCACTTGAGACACAAGACAACAGCAACCTGCCATCTCAGATAATGCCAAATTTAGTACAGATTTCATAGTTTGGTCTGGCCGTGATTGTATTATTTCCTTTAGATTATTACTTTCTAGAAATGTGTGCCTCCAACTTCATGTCAATGATTTGAGGAAAGTCCCTTCTTTATCATGACAGAGGTCCCAAGAACAACCAGTGAAATTTATATCTACAGCACTTTTTTACAATGGAGCATTATCCCAAAGCAGCTTTACAACTATAGATTATCTTCTAAAATATATGCTATTCCCAAATTGTGACAGTGGCAAGGAAAAACTCCCTAAATGGTATTTGGGAGAAACCTTGGGAGGACCAAGACTCAAAAAGAGGTCCATCCTCCTTTGACTTAATGGTATAAGTAAGAATTAACTAAGGTATCTAATTAATAAGTTTATAGAAATACTTTAAACAAACAAAGTGAATATAATCAGATGATTATAAAATGTTGTAGTTTGGTACATATTCATTGTTGGATCATGCGTCCTTTGACAGGAAAGTCTTGGACTCATGACCGCCATCTGATTGGAGGAGGGAGAGTGTTATTGTCCTCTGCAGTCCGAGTATGGTGGGGTAAATAAGAACTGCTTGGGTGGAGATGAGGCAGAAGAGCATCTCAGTGTGGGACCAGGATGGAGAAACACCACAGCACGAGCTGCACCGGGCATCGGAACACGAGCTCAGAGAGAAAAGCGAAAATGTAGTTACGTATTGTTAAAAGTACAGAATCTATTAACAGGAAAGATTGCACCATTGAGTGCAGCATGAGAAGAAATGAAAGATCAACTTAAAAGTCAGGTCATATCACCAGTCAACCATTATTCCTTTGGTGGTTGAAAGGAAGGAAAACTCCAACAGCTAGAGGAAAGCCTCCACCATCTCGGTATGTCAGTGATACATCAATTGCTTTTGTACCCATGGTGCTTTGCCCTCATTAGCAGCTTAAGTCCGTCACAGGGCGCGATGCGTTTTCGAGGCACCATGCTTTTGATCAGGATACGAAAAGAGACGGCCCTTTCATTTCAGAAAAATGGCATTTCTCTTTGAAAACACCATCGGTTTAGTGTTGACTGCTTCGTTAACATGACGGTTTCTCTTTTTATCATGTTTCAGGGCTGCCAGTAGGCAAAGGCAACAATGACAACAGGTAGACAGGAATGAAGAGCAACAATCGGCTTCAGATTTTTAACCTAGCCATGAGCTTGATGAATGCAGAAATTGGGACCCTACTTACTTTACACAAGATACAACCTGTAATTAGAAGAACGTTTAGGATTAAGCATTTAGTGAGGACTATGACAACACAGTAATTCAAATCATTAAGCCAAGAAGCATATGGTACGATTCATCACTTTAGAAAAGCAAATTTATTAAACAAAACTGTCTCTTCCCAAAGTGACTGAATTTATACATTCTTGCAAACCAGGCTATTGTGTGTTAAAGAGTCTTGCTCAAGGACCCAACAATGACAACTTGGCAGAGGCAGGATTTGAACCCTAGACCTTCTGATTCATAGTCCAACACTTTAACCGCTAGGCTACCACAGTCTCTAGATGCTGCTGTTGTATGAAATTAAAAGCCTAATCACCTCTGCATGTCACCTGTTTTAAATCACATCTTTAAGTTTTTTCACCTTATTACTAGCCCTAAATTCCCCGTCTCAACTTTTTTTTGGAATGCGTTTCAGGGCTGAAATGAGGGAATGGATGTTTTTTTGTCAAATTAAATGAAGTTGATGAGAAAAATCACATCTCAGATTCATAGTGTCTGCAATGAAATTCAAAGTCAATGTAAGGAAAACAGCTTATTTTTTCATACTGTCCTAACCTTTTTCTGATTTGGGGTTGCAAATAAGGAAAATGAGGCTACAAGTGGGATTATAGCTCCAGAGATTGCCACTGTTCCATCCCGACTTTACACTGCAGCTGAGGGGAGTTTGTATGTTCTCCCCATGTCTGTGTGGGTTGACTAGGTCCTCTGGTTTCCTCCCATATTCCTGTGTTAGTTTGTCTTTAAATTGGCCTGATGTGAATGTGACTGACTGGTATCAAGGTAACTTTGTGTTGAAATAGATGCCGAAAGTGAGGTTAAATAAAACAAAATTTAAAAAATAAAAACACAGTAAATATTCAGCTGACTGCCTCATTTTAGCTAAAATGTCTTATGTATTGTGCTAATGACCTAAATGTTCTGATATCAAGTCCCAGACCTGAAATCTTTGGACCCTTAAGCTGTTTGCTTATTTAATGTCACATCAGCATCAGTCTCTACGCATTATAGGAACAAGGTACACATTCACACTGGGCCAGAGAGAAATGGAGCTTGAGATGTGGAAGCTGGGATCTCCATAGGTGTGAGGCTAAGTATAACCCTAAACCTTCAACATTGATCTCTGAGCTCAGATTCTATACTTGTTAAGGGCAAATATGTTTTAATTGTCATGCAAAGAAGTGACAGCAAATTAAATCTTAACATGCATCACTAAAATGAATTCAGTTTCAAATCAGATCACTGTAATAGTCATTTAGACCATTCTATACTCAATATTTTATTGGTCTTTTTTGCCATCCACAATTTCATCCACAAAAAAGGGTCTTCACTAACAAATACAAAAGAATCACTGCTACATTTTAAGAATTCGGCCGTTACTAAGCAACAGTCAGATTTCTTATAAGAGGCATTTAGGGAAAAAAAATCCTTCTCTAAAGTTACAAAAGGGAAATCATCATGCCTTTCAAAATGAATCATGACGATTTCTTTATTCAATTAGATCATTTTCTGGTATGCAAAAAGTTTCACATTGAAAAGCAATATAGAGTTCAGTTTTATTTCTGGCTATGATTGAGGCCTTGAAGTGTAAGGTTAGAAAGTCCAATCATGATACTGTTATTTGTTTTGAGTAGCAGAACATTATTGAAGTCATGCTGAACAGAGACATTTAGATGGATTTTATTTAAATATATATGCCTCTTGGACACAAAAACCCTTATTTTTAAAGGTTAGCTAACAGAGCAGAGGTCATATTTGAAACAGACATTAAGTACTTCCATTAAAAGCTGTACTGTGACATTTTAGCCGGACAGTGCAAAGGCACAGTGGTTAACCTCATTCGAGTCCCAGCAGGTCATATTGTGGGTTTCCTCCCCCATTTAAAAATATATGGAGCTGTTTGCAGTGGCATCTCTAGTGTCCCAATGGAATGGTGCCCTGTGCTGGTTAGGTCGTGGCCCTTAGACAAACCTGAACTGCATTCAGTATGTATAGAAAGCAAGTGAGAACAGTTTTGAGGGTGGAAGGTCATAGCCCTGTCAAACTGCTTCCTTTCACCAGCAGACATCAAAAGCGAGAACAAATCCAGACAGGACTGTCCTACAAAGGACATGAACCTTAATTCAAAGCTGCTGGTCTGCACCCGCATGTTTTTATGAACTGCACTGCTGCCATGTGATTGGATGGTTAGATTGAATTGATGGGATTTGAATGAGCAGGTGTACACGTGTTCCATCAAAGAGTTCACAATCACTCAAAACAATAAGATCACATGGTCTGTAACAATTAGGCAAGTAGGGTTAGGTAGATGTCAACTTATTGTCGGTGCGAAGGTTTCCCCGCATCACACTCCCTCCCCTGACTTTTCTTCCCAGAGTGCACCATGGTGCCATCACTTCTCATATCACTGTTGAGGTCATGAAAAGAAAAAGGAGCTCATCAACCCAGATGGTGCAATCTTCCATTGTTTCAAGGTTCAGTCAACACTAGGACGTCCACTGCAGCATCATACTCAGCAGGGGGCACTGTGCTGTGCTGTGACACTCCTCTTGTAACCAGCATCAAATGCACTTTAGAGCATTCAACCCAAACAATAAGCCTTTGGTACCAATACTCTGATGCCACGAGCCCTTACTGTTTCAGTTGTCTTGCCATAACAAGACAACTAAAGTCACTCCGTTCTTTACTTCTGTACATTTTTTCCACATATAGACACATTCCAACATCTCGACCACAAGAAATGACTCTTCTCTTGGATTAGTACCACAGTTTCCAACCTGGGGTCTGAGCCCAACTCGGAGGGGTGGGGTTATTAAACACCACAAGGGGTCACTGTCTGCTTTAAAGGTCCCATGGAGTGGTCTTATCAGGGTGTCAGTTATCGCAATAAAATCTCGCTTGAACTAGTCAATTTTATGGTAATTTAGTGCAATAAAATAGACCACTCAACAAATTCTTGCTGAGAAGCTGGTGATCAGAAATCGCTCAATGCATGACGTAGCGTTCGCGATGGGTCAGATTTTCCCATGCGAAATAGGTCACTACGATTTTTACTAATTTGCGTTCCCCACACGAGAATCCTCTTTATCCGCGACCAAATCAGCGTCCTTATTTTCCCCGCGTCGGTACAGTATGAATCTTTTTTCTCCAGCACGTGACTTCACGTCGCATGATCATCTGCGGCAATTGCCGTGACAACTCGGTTTTGAGCGTGATTTACCGAATTTTAACAGGTTAAACAAAAACTCAGCAAAACGTTCAGCGGCATTCAACACTATTTAAACGCTTAAGTAGATATGAGCAGTAAATGGTACCTTAATTTTTTAAAAACATTTTGCACATTTTAAATAACACTGAGTGGAAAAAACTAGTATATAAAATCAATAAAAATATATATTTTCATTCCAATACAGAAAAGTATGAAAAGTATGAAAAGAGAACGAGCCCAAAAAAAAGGTAAAACCCTGCCACCACCCAATAAATGCAACCCCAAAAATAAGGGAAAAGGCTCTTACTTTACTGAATTACTTCATTCTTTTAGTCTGTGTTTCTTAGATACTTTTTTTTTTTTTTTTTTTTTTGGGGGGGGGGACGACACGACTATTGGTGTACTACATCCCAGTGCTGCTGCAATGAGACAATCAATAGTATTTATTTGGTCTGTATGATCATGGTCTCTACTTTGGTAACAGACTTTTCCTCACATTACCAGTTTATTAGGTAAACCTGGTTCAACTGCTTGTTAACCCAAATATCTACTGAGCCAATCACATGGCAGCAACTCGAGGCAGAGGCATAGAGACATGGTCCAGTTCAAACTGAGCATCAGGATGCGGGTATAAATGTCAGGTTCAAACCTGGCATTATTGTTGGTGCTAGGCAGGCTGATCTTTCAGAAACTGCTGATGTACTGAGTCTTTCACACACAGCCATATCTAAGCTTTACAGATGATAGTCCAAAAAGGAGAAAATATCCAATGAGTGGCAGTTCTCTGAATAAAATTGCCTTGTTGATGCCAGATGGGAATGGTCAGAGTGGTTCGAGCTGATAGAAAGGCAACAGTAACTCAATTTACCACTCATTACAACTGAGGTATGCAGAGAGCCTCTTAGACCGCAAAACCACATCAAACCTTGCAGCAGACGGACTACATCAGCAGAAGACCATATTGGTGCAACACAAAGAACAGGCAACTGAGGCTACAATTTGCACAGTCTCACCAAAGTTAAACAATAGATGATTGGGGGAAACTGTTGCCAGATCTGATGAGTCTTGATTTCTGTTTCGACATTAGGTTGGTCAGAATTTGACAAACATGAAACTATGGATCCATCCTGCCACGTATCAACAGTTCAGGCTGCTGTTGGTATATTGGTGTAGTGGGTGCCACCTCTTGATAGCAATTAATCTTCTTTTTCTTTTGGCTTTTCCCTTTACAGAGGTCGCCACAGCGAGTCATCCTCCTCCATCCCACCCCGTCCTCCGCATCCTCCGTCACCACACCAACCACCTCCATATCCTCTTCAACTGCATCCATACATCCCTTCCCTGACCCTCCTCCTCCTCATCCCCTTCCTGGCAACTGCAGAGTTGCCACCCTCAGTCCTACACTCTTGACTTTCTTCCTCTCTTC
>JAVSBU010122865.1:0-13051 GCA_033118015.1 Loricariichthys derbyi
CATTTTCTCACTCTCAACAATGCCATTGAATAATTGAGTCAAAAATTTCACTGCCATCTCTCCTAGGCATTTCCAAATCTCAACTGGTATGTAATCAGGTCCAACTGCCTTCCCCTTCTTCATCCTCTTCAAAGCATTCCGAACTTCATTCTCACTGACCTTTCCCTTTTCCTGATCCACAGTTTCTACGACCTCTTTCCGATGATTGCAACTCACCTTGAATTCTTTCATGGTGTGGTTCATATATATATATATATATATATATATATATATGCGCATCACAGCTGAAGCAAATGAAGGATCATTATTAATAATTAATAATTATTGTGACATGACTATCTTAACAAAATATACACAAATACTACATCATGCATTTTCTGTTTCGATTGTATATATTTCAACTCAAAGAAGTTATCCAAAGCAGAATCTTGCTATTTGGAGAAACTTAAAATGATAAATTCTTAAAATCTTTGGGTGGTTGAATATTTGACTGCACCCGTGTGTTAGGTAAGGTGGTAGGTTCTTCATACTCCTGGAGATGGTGTTGAATGAGGATGATTAGGCTATAAAATACCTGGAGGGTGTTGGACAGGAATCAAAGATTGAGAAGATGTTCTACAGTGCAATGAATGTCTCATTCAATGTGTGTAAAATAGATCATAAAACAGATGTTAATGATTGACAAAAAGAAGTGATTGCATTTAGGCATTCCAAAGGCCATAGTGTCAAGGAAGTAGCTGAATTTGCAGATGTACTGAAGCATATAGTCATACGGGTCTATATTATAATCAAATATTTGAATCCATTAAAAATTGAGCTGACTCACTAAAGTCGATGCCGCACAAAGACATTGCTTGCACAAACAGGTAGCTGGCGGTACTTTGAAAAATCCCTCTGTACCATTTTTGTTCCCTGTACTGCCAAGTTATGGGCTAATAGGTAAAACTGCCACTGTGTAGTCTTTGTGTAATCAGCACTTGTAATATAAATTAGGCTAAAGTTAATGTTTTGTTCATACGGCTGTTGCCACGCATATAGTCTTCAGGATATTTGGTTCAATCCCTCTGTATGGGCATGTGCACATACCCCCAACATTGGCATAGAACTTTTATGTTCAGTTGGTACCCTCAACCCCCTGCTTAAACCATCATCCTGCATACCTGGGAATGGAAATAACTATTAAGTGAAATTTTCATGTAAAGTCCAGATACTTGGAATTCATCTCTGATACAAATGAATCTGTTTTGCAAGTGGACATACCATCATTTTCAGGCATGGTACCATCCCTATAAATAAATGTGACTGATTCCGTGGGTTTGTCAGAAAAGGATTTTAAATGCCATAGTTCTGAAAAATGTGGGCTGAAACAATTTCTTAGATGGAGAAGCAGTAGATCAAAAAGTTCCCTTCAATGTTCAGTCTTATATTGAATTCTCCCAGGCTTTTATGGTGATTATTTTACAAAACAGCCCATTTGTACCTTATTCATTCACTTTCTTATCTGCTTAATCCTGGACAGGGTCGCAGGAGAGAAGGTGCCTAGCCTGCGGCAGAAACAACCCTAGTCATCATGGGACACACTTAGCGTCACACTAGTGCCACTGCAGAATTATCAATTAACCTAAAGTATGTATTCGAAACTGTGGGAGGAAACTGAAGAATCTGGGGTAAACTCACATGGACACCGGGAGGACGTGAGATCAATCAATGTACCTTCTCATTATGGGGCAACAGTGTTACCCATCAAGCCACCGTGCCACCCCATTTATCCCTATATTAGTTAATATAAAGTCATGAGCCAAAACATTAAGGCCACCTACAGATGAAGTAAATAATAGTCAGGTTAGCTGTGGGAGGAAATAGGCAGGTATTACAGACAAGGTAAAATTGTTATGGCCATATGACTGGGTCAGTTAACTTTAGAAAAGAGAAGGGCTTGGAAGATGCCTCCTGGTCAGCAATGGTGGGTGTCTACCAACAGAAGTCCAAAGAGGTCCAAGTCTCAGTGATGCACAAGGGCAATGAAGAGGTGCACACCGTTGCTAGTGAGGAATGCTGGTTTGAAAAGGGAGTTAAAGAGGCCATTTATGTGAAAAGGGAACACCCATTCAAGATTCAAAGGTTTTATTGTCATGTGCACAGTAAAGAAACAAGTTTCCCTATGCAATAAAATTCTTACTTTGCCGTCCGCATTGGATGTCAATAGACAATATAAAAAAAAAAAAAAAAAAAAAAAAAAAAAAAAAAAAAACCCACAGAACTTAAACACAAGTATTTACATAATAAATATGATTATTAAAAATGTGAAATACAAAATATACAATCTAAATTTATCAGTGCAAGTCTTTATGTGCAAAAGATTGCTTATTTGCAAAAGATAGATTGTTATAGTGCATTATTTATATATATATTGTCTACTGCGAGTATTCATGAGTGGAGCCATCAGCTCAGCTGTTTAGGAGCCTAACGGCCGTGGGGTTGGTGGGGTTCTTGAGTCTGGTGGTCTTGCATTTCACACTTCTATATCTCCGACCTGATGACAGAAGTGTGAATAGTCCATGTTGGGTGATGGCGGCAGCTCTCCTTTGGACTCTGCGATGGTAGATACTCTGCAGGGAGGGTTGTGCCATCCTGGTGATTTTTGTGGTAGTCTTTACCACTCTACCCAGGAGTTTGTGGTCCTTGGCAGTAGTGCTACTGTACCACACAGTGATGCAGCTGGTCAGGATTGATTCAATAATACAGCTGTAGAAGTAGCTGAGGATTTTGGGTGACATACCAAATTTCCACAGTTTCCTTAGGAAGTACAGTCGCCGCTGGGCTTTCTTTAGCACCTGTGTGGTGTTTAGTGTCCAGGTGAGGTCATCACTGATGTGGACCCCAAGGTACTTAAAGCTGCTGACCCTAAAAGGTCTCGGATAAACCTGAAGATCTCGGATAAACAGTGGTTGATGAGGTCTCTTCTCCTTTCTCATATCCACTATCATCTCCTTGTTCTTGTCAGTGTTGAGGGTTAGGTTGTTTGACCTCTCTTGCCTCGCCTGCATCGCCGTCTCCGAAGCTGAACATCTTACAATGCCGTGATTGCAGCTACATTGTAATTAATGAACATTTGCATATGAAACTGATCATCACTCCATCAGACTATTATCCAATGGTGCTGGTATTGGTCGTTATGCATATATATTGTATATAGGAAGGGTAAGTTCCCAACTAGCTGAGACTGAAGGAGTCACCTTGATGAGTGATGAAACATTTATATAACAAAATGGTATGAATTTTCTGGGAAGAAAAATGAAGGCTATCTTTACATTTTAATCATTTAGTAGACACCATCATCCAGAGCAACATCTTAATTTCTTAGATCAATATTAATTTAAGAAGTCTTGCTCAAGGGTAACCATGTCAATTTGGCACAGATGAGATTTGAACTTTGGACCTTCTAGACCTATATTCTAACCCCAGAATTGTATAATATATAATACATAACAGTTTACACACATTTGATTTGGTTCTACATATTGACCAATACTGAGATGACTATTAGGGCCCTATCAAAACCATAACTGTAGCAGTACAAGAACCACTGCACTGTATGGGCAAGAAAAATGATGCCATTGATGGATCATACAACGTATGGATAGAACAAACATATGAAACTTTACACAGGAGCCTTCTGAGCCGTTTCACTGTGTGATCTGTGCACTTTCTCTTAATGCTCTCTCCTAGTTGAAAATGACCTTTACGCAAAGGTTTTCTGCCAAAGCAGTTTTATGACAGCTCTTTGACAGTGAACATGACAGAGCATAATGCTGAGGAGCATACTTCTCTGATGAGACCCTTAGTGTTGACCCTCCTGTCTCTCAACCACGAGAAGACACGTTACCTTCCAAAAACTGAAAGTTATTATATTAATTTCCCTCTCCCCACTTGATTTGCTGTCAGCCATATCCAAGAGATAAAATCAGCATCTGAGCTTCATAACACCATCACAAAGGATATAGAGGTAAGCACTGGTAATGACTATCTAATCAACATCCATTCACTTTAACAAGTGAGGTCTTAATTATAACCAATTATAATAGGGAAGAATCTCTTAACAATGGATGTTGCAGTGTAAACTGGTCAAATCACTTAAAAAGGGGTATGGGAATTTTACTGATATAAATATAATATAATATTTTGATATTTTGTTTACATTTTAATTTAATTCATTTCCGTGAATATTGATTTACTTTGCATTAACTACACACAAGTAAGGATTATATTATAGTCCTTACTTTATACATGTATTATGCATGGACATGGACATGGACACAAGCAGAAATGTGAAATGGAAAAGTTCTGTGTCGGCTTCATCAACATACAAACTAGGTTTCCGGTTCCGGGTCACTGCCTTGTGTGGTTGACCGGCCGGCATGCAGAGCAATCTTTTTAGTGTTTTTAGTGTTTAAAGTTTTCTTTTTTCTTTACTTCCTCTAGTTTTTTTAGCGAAGTTAATGCGCCATATCGTGTGATATGTTTTCTGGTTCTTTTTAATACATAAACACTCCGACCCCGGCGAATTCATTTTCGCCGCTGTGTAGCTAACAGACTTGCTATTGTAGCCTTTTAGCCAAAGTAAGATCACGGATTTTGCTGTCATTTTCTGACTTACAAACTACTGGTATATCCTCGTAATGGACATCTGCAGACTTCTTTGGATATTACTTCTGCTGCACTTTGTCCTCTTATGGAGGATTGCTTATATCAACGGACTTTATTTCCCCGCTGATCATCGGATTGCCTAATCTAGAGACTTCCTGCTGCAGTTCAGTAAAAACAATGGATACAACACCATCACAGACTCGTTTCCCGAGGAAATACTTCCGCAAAGAATCATCTTAAAATGGTAACTCCACTCATCATAAACAGAAACAAACTAGAAGGGGTAAGAAAAAAAGTGGAACCAGAGCTAGACTAAAACGGGAGACGTAAACAACGTGCGCTCACTCCGTAATAAATAAGATGAGCTACAAGCTAACATCCATCACCTGCCTAAATACAGGACTGCCTCTATTCTCGCTTTTACGGAGACTTGGCTAAATAAGAGCGACTGTAATAGTACATTACACTTAGATGGCTTCGCTTCCCCTGTGAGGCTGGATAGGGATGGAGAGCTTACTGGAAAACAAAATGGCGGCGGTGTCTGTTTGTATGTAAATGCACGTTGGTGTTCGACAGTCATGGTGAGGGAGAAACTGTGCACTACAGACATTGAACTTCTGGCCATCTCTCTTCGCTCCTACTACAGTATCTTCCCAGGTAATTCCCACAGCTATTTCTTATCCTGTCTACATTCATCCCAGAGCTAATGCTGCCTCTGCCACAGAACACATTACAAACTCACTAAATAATCTGGAACGTATTTCCCCTGATGCACCAAAATTTATCCTAGGTGACTACAATGCTCCCCTGGAAAAGCCTTGAAAGGATTTCAGCAATATATTACATGCACCAAACGTAAGGGGAAGACACTGGATAAATGTTTTGGGTCAGTCCCAGATGCATACAGGTCAGTTGCTCTCCCCCCTTTAGGCTCTGCTGATCACAACACCATCCTCCTTATTCCAGCATACATCCCAATCATAAGAAGAGTTAAGAAAGTTGTACGTAATAAACCAAAGACAGTATTTAGGATCTCCAGGGATGCTTTGAATCCATGGATTGGAATACCCTTCTAACTCCTTCTCATAATATTAATGAACAAGTTGACACCATATCCTCATACATCTCCTTCTGTGTAGATAACATCATTCCCTCCAAAACGGTAACAATTTCCCCCAAACAATAAGCCCTTGGATCATGAAGGACCTCAAGGAAGTCCTCAACAAAAAGAAAAGGATGTTCTTCACTGGCTCTGAATCCGAAAAGAAAGAGGTTGACAAGGAAGTCAAACAAGCCATAAAAATTGCAAAATGGAAATACAAAGATAAGGTCGAAGAACAATTCGAACAGGGAAACCTCCGCTTAGCCTGGCAAGGGCTAAAACACATGGCTGCTGTGAATACCATCACCAACCATCGTGACACCATCCAGGTAGACGGCAGCACTCCAGTGAGGTCAACCACTTCTTCAACAGATTTGCAAAGAGACAACTTGATCCAGTTAAAAAAATCAGAACCATACTCCAACCTACGAATTGTGCAATCACCTTCAGTAGCACTGAGGTGACGAAAGCCCTGAGGAGGCCTGGACAACATCAGTGGTCATGTCCTTAGGCACTGCGCGGAACAGCTCAGCGATGTTTTTCAGACTCTGTTCCAAAGATCCATCGACAGTTAGACAGTACCTCAACTATGGAAACACTCGACAGTCATTCCCACCCCAAAGAAAAGTACAGCCAACTTACTCAGTGACTTCAGACCGGTGACTCTCACCTCTCTCGTGATGAATGCTATGGAGAGGATTGTAAAACATCACCTCATTGGAGTCACCAACTCACTGATGGTCCCTCTCCAGTAGAGATGTCGATGACGCCAAGATATTCATTATGGACACAATTCACAAGCATATGGAAGGCCCCAATACTTCAGTCAGACTCCTGTTTGCAGATTTATCTTCGGCCTTCAACACCCTCCAGCCTCACATTCTGGCTCACAAACTGTCCTCCCATTTTCATCTGGATGATCAGCTCATTCTGTGGCTACTGGACTTTCTAACCAACAGATCACAGAGAGTGCTGGTCAATAATGTTTACTCCGACTAACAATATACATCAACTGGTTCTCCTCAGGGTTGCATTCTCTTTCCGTTACTATTCATCCTATTTACAGATGACTGCAGATCGACTCATCCCAATTCCCTCCTAGTCAAGTATGCTGATGACACAATTCTCTTGTCCATTTTGTCAGGCCCATCACAGTCCCACAGTCCAGCCCTCCAGGAATTTGTGGACTGATGTGATAACTCCTACCTTGAAATGAATGTCAGCTAAACCAAATAGATGGTGGTGACCTTATCCAACAAGCAGCTGGCACATGCTTCATCAGTCACCACCTTAATCCATGGAATGGCAGTTGAGCTGGTGGATGAATATAAATATCTGGGTACCATTGTTGACAACCAACTAAAATTCTCATCAAAGAGGAGATTTATCTATTTCTCACTCTCTTTCTATGTGATCGTCTTTTATTCCATTCATAAAAATCCCCCTGGGGGAAATTGCCAAAATCTAGTGTATTATAAATATAGGATTGAGCTCTAGGAAGCTCTCTCACCTCGTATGTATTTGTGTATATCAGTATTGTATAATGTATTTATATACAGAACACAGTGCACACTGAGCGCAGAATCAAATGGGTGCTTCAGTGGTGCTGTTTTATTTACAAATGTTTGAGCGTATTACACGTAATAAGTGACTGCAAAACATTAATGCACGATTGTATTAAGACCATAATCACGGCTGTGTTGCGACAGAATGGTGGCCGTATTGAGAATGGTACAATTGTGAGCAAGCTCAAAATTTGAGGGGCGGAAATGATTTGCTATTGCGGATTATGCGACGAACATGTGCAGATGTATGAACGTCAGAAGTACGAAAACCCCAATCGTATTGCGAATATCCCTTTTTTTTTTTTGCTGCAAGTCATTCGCAAATAACACGTTTTGGCACTGTGACAGCACCTTAACCTCTAAAGATGCCACATGTTCTCCCATGTCCTAAGGAAGTTCTGTTCTGTAGTAATATTCTGAAGCTATAATGACATTATACTTTAGAAATAAACTTCTACAAGTGTGTAACTGTTTGCTTTTCCAGGGGCCAAATTGACCCTGAACATAATACACGTTAGGGTCATTATCATGCTGCATGACCCACCTTCTCTTGAGGTTCAGTTCATGGACAGATGTCCTGATATTTTACTTAAAATTATCTGATATAATTCAGAATTCTTTGTTCCATCAATAATGGCAAGCCATGTTACCCCTGATGGAGCAAAACAGGCCCAAACCACAATACTACCACCACCATGTTTCACAGATGGGATGTTTTTATTTTCATACATCTTCCTTATACCTTAAGGTTCTATTTTGGTATCATCCATTCACAAAACATTTTTCCAATAGCCTTCTGGCTTTAGCAAACAACTAAAGAACAGCTGTTCTTTTTGGAGAACAGTGGCTTCCTCCTTGAAACCCTGCCATGCACCCCATTGTTGTTCAGTGTTCTTCTGATGGTGGACTCGAATATTAGCCAATGTGAAAGAGGCTTTCAGTTGCTTAGAAGTTACCCTGCGGTCCTTTGTAACCTCACCAACTATTACACGCCTGGTTCTTGGAATGATCTTTGTTGGTCAACCACTCCTGGGGAGGGTAACAATGGTCTTGAATTTTCTCCATTTGTACACAATCTGTATGACTGGATTGTAGGAAGTCCATGACCAAGTATAATATTTGCTTCTCATTTGTTTAACTAGGTTCTCTTTATCTACTTTTAGAAATTGTGGGAAAATCTGATGTTTTAGGTCACATTTATGCAGAATTATAGAAAATTCTAAAGGGTTCACAAACTTTCAGGCATCACTGTACATCTTAAAAAATTAGTATATCATGAAAAGGTTAATTTCCGAGTTCATTTCCATGCACTCAATACGTGGTTGGGCCTCCTTTTGCATGAATTACTGCATTCAGCATCAGGTGGTAGAAGAGAGTTCCTTGTAGATTCTTGAAGACGTTTCACCTCTCATCCGAAAGGCTTCTCTTGAAGACGTTTCACCTCTCATCCGAAAGGCTTCTCTTGAAGACGTTTCACCTCGCGTCCGAAAGGCTTAGAAGCCTTTCGGACGAGAGGTGAAACGTCTTCAAGAATCTACAAGGAAGTCCAGTTGCGCTCTTCTACCACCCACTGTTATTATGACCTGGACGACTTAGAATCTTCACAGACTTCAGCCTGCATTCAGCCTGTGTCACTGCTCAGGTGGAATTGAAGCCATGGTTTTTTTAAAGGTAGGAGCTTTCAGGTCACCTACATTGTTGGCTCTGGTGTCTCATCTTCCTCTTGACAATACAACATAGATTCTCTATGGGGTTCTGATCAAATGAGTATGCAGGCCAATCAAGCCCAGCAACACCATGGTCACTGACCACCTTTTGCTACCTTTAGCAGTGTGAGCAGGTGCCAAGTCCTGTTGGAAAATGGAATCAGCATCTCCATAATGTTTTTGAGCAGAAGGAACCATGAAGTGCTCCAAAATGTTCTCCTAGATGGCTGTGTTGACTGTGGACTTCAGAAAACATGGCGGATCAACACCAGCGGATGACATGGGTCCCCAAATCATCACCGACTGTGGAAACTTCACACTGGACTTCAAACAAGGTGGATTCTGAGCCTCTCCACTCTTGCTCCAGACTCTGGGACCTGTATAGTGTATTAACCCATAGTTTAGTAATGTGAATGAGAGCGTGTGATCTGCAGTGCAGCTCATTGAGAGAAATTACATAGAGAAAGTCTGCTTATTTAGAGTGTATGCTGTAAATAAAGCACAAATTCCTACAAGTCACCATCAGCCCAGTCAACCTAAAATGATGACAAAAGTATTAAACAGTACATAACTCTATATACTCTGTCAGGTTTTGATGTGAATCTAAACTGAAGCAAATTGGTAAATTGACTGTAGGCAGGCTGTGGGAAACAAAGAACTCAGAGTAGGCAGATTGACAGGTTCTGCACTCAGGATCTGGAAAAAGCACTTGTACTTTTGTGCTGACGAAGGACAGAACTAAATTGTGTTACGATATGATTGTGATGCTGTGTAACCTCACTTCTGGCCTGGCAGAAAGACAGGTTAGCTAATATCTGGAAATGTTGTGCTGTGGTAGCAAAGCTGTTTGTCTCTAAGCCATGTTCATATCAGAGTATGAGAGCAAAACTCACTGGCGATCGCTGTAGCAAAGCAAAGCTAATCTCTTTACAAGACGTAAATCACTGCTGCTGGATGTAGTGCAGGATCCTGAGTGGAGTCTGATGCAGCTGTACGTGGCCTCAATCTTTTATTCCTGTGATCCAGTAAATATTAAGGACGTATAATTGTGTGTCATTGACCTAATAATGGACTCCTGATTCCCACACTGCAGGAGGTAAATCAAATCGGTGGTTCTATCTAATAAGTAAGACTCCACAGGGATCACTTACCAGGGTGGAGGCTGTTTTAGTAACAACTAAAGGTCATTTATGAGCTCTGCTTGTACTAATGATCAGTGAGAAATCTGAGACTGACCACTGAGATTGATTCAAGGCTTAATGGGGTCTTGATTGAAAAACACAACATAGCCACAAGTACATGGACACCATCAGATGACATCCAGTTGTGCTTTTTAAACAGTTCATTCCAAAATCGTAATCATTATATTAAGTTGGTCCTTCTTTTCTGCTATAATAGGGCTGCCATTCAATTTTGGATAATCTCATAGTGCATTGGACCTCTTTTGGCCTTCAGAAGAGCAGTAATCCATTATGGCATAGATTCCACTAGGTGCTGAAATCATCAGGAATACTGACCCTTGCAGACAGGATCAGATCTTGTTGTTGGCACAAGTTAGATGAACGTACTGACATTCTGAATGGCCTACCTTGTCCCAGAGATGCTGTACAGGATTAAGATCTGGGGATTGTGCAGACCAGGGAAGCAAGGAAAATATGCTGTTATGTTCCTGGAACCAAGATCGTGGTTAAAGTAGACCAGAATGACCAGGGTTAAAATCCCACTTCTGCCAAGCTGGCACTGTTGGGTCCATTGTCAGTTGTAAGGCTACATTCACAGTTACGGCCGAATTAACCAAGATTCGGCCTTCTGAAACTTCAAAATTGTATCCTGGAGTGGTGGTGGTAAGCTATTATGTAGCCACAGCTGCCCTGGGGCAGTCTGACAGAAGCGAGGCTGCCAGTCTGCACCATCGGCCCTTCCAACCACCACCAATCACACAACCACATTCGTACTAGGCAACGTGGGTTAAGTCTTGCCCAAGGACACAACGACAGTGTGCATTAAGATGGGGGCTCAAACCAGCAACCCTCCGGTTACAGAGCGCCTTAACCCGCTGCGCTACTGCTGGCCCAAATTATGTTGGATAATTCTGGGAGTTTTTGCCGGAACCATAAAATTACATAATGACCATATAGACGACCTGGATGGACGGGGGCCTGCCTGTCCTTCCAAAATGCAACCGGTCTTTATGAAATGCTTACTGGATAACCGAAAGTCAACCGGTAAGTCAGGTAGGATTTCGTAAGGCCAGGAAAAGCAGGTCGTACTTGCGTATAGTCTAGTTATTATTTCGGAAAACTTGGTTTATACCTATCATACGGTACAGATTGAGCCAGGTAAGCTCAGTCAGCCTCCAGGTCATTCAGGTAAGCCCGTAGAACCATACGTATGTAAGGGTTAATATCCCGGTCATTACAGTTGAATTCCAGGTTGATACAGTTAACTGAAATAACTAGCCGCTAGGTGGGAGCAGCATATAAATTCACAAGTCTTCAAGTATCGAACAAGAAGCGCGATGATACACCATGCCACCGAAGAAGGGCAGAGGCAGGAAGGCACTCTCCTCCTTCTCCTCTCTTTTGGTCTGGCATCTGCATGAGCTTCCCTTTCTTCTTCCCTCTGCCTCCTGTCTATTTCTTGTATTATTTCTGCACAGCGAGCTGCCTCCAGCAGGATCTCTGTTGTCTTCTTTAAAGCCGCAACATTCTCATCATCAAGGAACAGCATCCCGACGTCCTCTGTGTCCTGCCACCTTAAAATTTTGACCCTTTTATAGTGGATGCCTAGGGGAGGAGCTAAATTTGCATATTTTCCTAGCCTTCCTAAATGCTACCCTTATATACATATGGCTTACCTCCACATCCGTACGGTTACACGTACGAGTAAGCTGTCTTGCCTTTTATATACTTTAATACCACCTTGACTGTCAGCTTTACTGAAAATGAACCGCTTTATCCGTCTCCCTTGCGGCCTGGTTAATTACAGGAAAAACCGTATAACCTGCCTATATGCACGTTTAAAAGGGTTGACCTGCTTTGCCTGGACTCCACCTCATTTAACCGGGATTTTTGCAGGTAAAGCCGGAAAAGGCTTATCCTGGCTGACTCGGATGTAACCATGTATGTATGTATGTAGCATAAGTCATTCTAGATAGGGGTATCTGATCAATGACTAGTAGGGTACATCAATAGGGTACCACAGAAGTCATCTAACCAGGCCATGTTTTTTCACTGCTCAATGACCCACTTTTTGTGCACTTTTCTCCACTGTGGTTGATATATTAATAAATAAAATAGCAATACAAACATGTATCCAGTTCTAACATGGATATATTTGAATTACCCTAAAGAGTGTACACTGCCCAGCCAAAAAAAAAAAAAAATGTCAAACACTAAGTGGGCCGCCTTAAGCTTTTTAATTGTGGCATGTATTCACTGTAGCATCGTTTCCACAAGGTTCTGCAATGTCACAACATTAATTTCTGTCCAGAGTTGCATTATTTTTGCCCAAGATCTTGTATTAATGATGGAAATTTGGACCCTCTGCCTTCTTCTGCACATCCCAATATTTTTCAATAGGGTTCAGGTCTGGACTCTTTGGTGACCAATCCAGGTGTGTAAATGATGTCTCATGCTCCCTGAACCACTCTCTCACAATTAGAGCCTGATGAATCCTGTGATTGTCATCTTGGAATATGGTCCTGTCATCAGGGAAAAAAAAATCCATTGATGGAATAACCTGGTGGTTCAGTATGTTCAGGTAGTGTGACAGAACAAACAAATGTCACTATATAAGGCCTATTCTCCTTGGTAACTCACTCCTCCATGCAGATCTTTTCCAAATTGTCTAGGTTCTTTGGGCATCTCTTGTGAACTTTGATCTTGAGCTCCTTCCACAAGTTTTCAATTGGGTCAAGGTCAGGAGACTGACTAGGCCACTGCAACACCTTAATCTTAAACCAGGCCTTGGTTATCTTGGCCGTGTGGTTGGGGTCGTTGTCCTGTTGGAAGATGAAATGACGGCCCATC
>JAVSBU010122967.1:0-13050 GCA_033118015.1 Loricariichthys derbyi
TTCGTTTAGCTTTTCTGTATGTAAATCCCATTTCCTTTAGGCAGTTTCTTACAGTTCGGTCACAGACGTTGACTCCAATTTCCTCCCATTCGTTCCTCATTTGTTTTGTTGTGCATTTTCTGTTTTTGAGACATATTGCTTTAAGTTTTCTGTCTTGATGTCTTCCTTGGTCTACCAGCATGTTTGCCTTTAACAACCTTCCCATGTTGTTTGTATTTGGTCCAGATTTTAGACGCAGCTGACTGTGAACAACCAACATCTTTTGTAACATTGTGTGATGATTTACCCTCTTTTAAGAGTTTGATGATCCTCTCCTTTGTTTCAACTGATATCCCTCGTGTTGGAGCCATGATTCATATCAGTCCACTTGGTGCAACAGCTCTCCAATGTGTGATCACTCCTTTTTAGATCTAATTTGATGCAGGTGTTAGTTTTGGGGATGACAATTTACAGGGTGATTCCATAATTTTTTCCTGATTCGGGTGATTCAATATTTTTTCCCTCAGCTTCGTCTGAAAAAGTAACCGTTACTGACTACCACATTTTTTTTCTTGATTTCTTTGTGTTTCTTAAAGCCAGAAAGTTGCCATTTGAAATAATTTTTGCCAGGGGTTGTAGTTGCCAAAGTACACACGGAACAAGTGCAGTGTCAAGAAACATCATTACAATTATACCATACCTAATGATTTGGGAACAGAGCATTAATGAGCATGATGAGTATTAAAGCTCAGTTTCCAAATTACTGGGTACGGAATATTTTATTCAAATTATTATAGATAGGCAAGGGTACATGACCATGGACTGGGTACATTCAGGAATCCCTATACAGGATCCCCTCCTATATAAGCACTGTTTGCAACGCCGTCCCCATTATATTCATTGACTTGGATTGGAATGAAATCTCGGCATTTTCACGCTATTTTCAAGAATTAATACACAAGTACAAGCAGTATAATTCGGTATAAATGTGTACCTGGTATTAAATACATACCACACTGCATCAAAAATAATCCTGAATGGTGCGAAGTGGGTATTTCGCTTAGATTTTTTCCATACAGACTATTGCACTCCGATACAAGTCAGCTGTATGGCTCGATCTTGAAGACAATGCTTTTGATGCATTCCAGGCTTTCTGTCCTGCCTTCACAGCATCAGTAGGTTTATCCGAAGAATGCACAAAGCAGAAAGCATTCATAAATTGTTCATATTCGTTGGAAGGGGACTTGTGGATGGCCGTACGCCTGCCATTCACGAACACAAATAGCTCAGAAGTCATCCGCCATTGTGACGCAAAACTAAAGTCAATACAATGAACGGAGGCTTGCACACGAAATTCAAATGGCGCTCAATTCGCACATCGGCGTGACGATGACGATCATCATTTTTTCATTTAAAAAAAAGCGGACAGTGATTCTTTACCCCCTCCCCCCCAGCATGCGGTTTGTACACTTGTGAAAATGATAATTATGGATGGCCCCTAAAGAGAGCTGTACACTAGCGGCACAATACACACGCACCTGTCACCTGATGATGAGCAGTGAGTGAGTACGATGATTTTCAAATCCTTTTCAACCCATATTCAATTGAATACACTTCAAAGACAAGATATGTAATGTTCAAACGGAGTTTTTATTTGCAAATATTTGCTCATTTTGAATTTGATGCCTGCAACACGTCCAAAAAAGTTGGGACGGTGGCAATTTAGGGCTTTAATAAGATTAAAAAACTATATAATATATAATGTATATAACTATATAATGGTGTAATTTCAAACAGGTTATGCTAACAGGTGGTTATGATTTGGTACAAAAGCAGCATCCAAAAAAGACAGACTTTGAAGAGCAGGAAATATATGGGTTTCACTATTTGAAATGAGTGATGAAAAAACTTTTTCATGTTACCAATTTTTTGAGATGTACCTGTATATGATAAGTGGAGCTGATAAAATGGACAAGGAGCATAGAAACAAGGAGGTAGTCATTATGTTATGTCAGATCGGTGTGTATTATAGTATTACACACACTGCTTTGAGACAGTTGACCTTCCTTGGCCATGTTATTCTGACCTCTCTAGGCTACTTCCAGCTACAATGGGCCATTGTTTGTGGTACAGCACTATTTCCTTGGAGGATGCTATAATCCATGTGGCAGTCCCAGCATAGGAGCCCAACAGTCGTGATCTGCATTTCATGCTAGTCTACTGTTTAAAAATTAAGATATCATTTTACTGGGAAAAATGCCAATTAACTGAAAATTCCATTCATATATGAAAATTCCTTTAATATCCATGTGCTTTTGCAGTGTTTGATAAATAAATGTAACTGGACTTCTGATATTGTATTTCAAGGCATGAATAGTATACATCAATCAATACCACAAACATGGTTACATTAAAACCATATAGGAAAAGTGTGACAGGCTAAATAATGTTTGTGTAGCACACACATACAATAATAAAGGAAATTAGGGGAAAGAAATCACGAGGGTGTACTGAACTCCACATGTACAAGATGCATCATCATTTCTATACTGCATTTACCCCCCCCCACCCCCCCACAGTGATTCCATGACTTCAGCTTTGCTCTTATTGTAGACTGTGGGAATCTCTGTGTCAGTACTGCTGGTCTTATACCAAATAACTATGTGATTTCAATGTCTCAGGTAAATTTCCAATGTCAGAATAAAATGATGACTCTTGATATAGTTGCATCATGCTCATGTCATCATGATCGTTCAGTTTAAGGTGCTCAGGATAAGCTGTTTTCAGTCAGTCTTTCTCGTTTTTTTACATTACATTCATGGCATTTAGCAGATACCAAATCCAGAATGACTTACAATTGATTCTATCTGACAATCTAAGAAATTGTAGATTAAGGGTTTTGCTCAAGGACACTACGTTGGCAGTTTGGGAGTGGTGGGATCTGAACCCTGGGTCTTCTGCTCCATAGTCCAGCTACCACAATCCCAATCATCTTGATGTTCCCCTAAAATTAACCTTCTTCCATATTATTATAAGTCTTAAGTCTTGGCCTATGGAAATTTTGACGTGAACATCCAGCAGTAAATGGGAAATTACATGTGTATTGCACATTTAAAGGCGATTTTTGCTGTCCAGTAGTTTCAAACCTACAGCTATCTGAAAAATAATGGAAACACAACGCTTTACTGTGCTACATTTACACTGATCAGCTATAACATTTTGACCACCTCTTTGTTTCTACATTACTTGTACATTTTACCTGCTCCACTTACCATATACATTATCTCAAAAAAGAAAGTACACCCCTCACATTTCTGAAAATATTTTAGTATATCTATTAATGGAACAAACACTATAGAAATTAAACTTGGTCATAAAGTAGTCAGTATAGACTTACTGTCTTCTGAAAATAACTCAACGTGGCCATTAATGTTTAAACAGCTGGCAACAAACGTGGTACAGCCCATAGTTAACATTTCCAAATTCTGCCCAATTGTGTCGTGTCCATCACTGGTGTCATGTGACTTGTTAGCATTATAAGGATCCTGGTGTACATGTACAAATTGTGCCCAGTGTGTCAATATTTTGTGTGATCACCATTATTATCTAGGACTGCCTTTGACCCTATTAGACATGGAATTCACCAGCGCTGCACAGGTTGCTAATGGAATCCTCTTCCACTCCTCCATGAGGGACAACGACACAATAGGGCACAATATGGACATGTTCTCTGTGGAGTGTACTCACTTTTGTTGCCAGCTATTTTGATATTAATGGCATATTAAAGTGGACCTATATGGTAAGTGGAGAAACAGATAAGGAGTGTAGAAACAAGGAGGTGTTCATAATTTTATGGCTGATCGGTGTACTTCTAGATCTATATTGGCTATTTACTGTTCTCTATGCAAAATACTGAACTCCAAAACATGAGACAGGAATATGTAACATCAAATACTGAAGTAACATAGAAATGTCCTTTTTAAAGTATCTCGTGTCCTTATGTGCTCTTAAGAAATCACTACAGAACTTTGTTAACGTGATTGCAGTAGGCGATTTTTGTTATTCAGCCATTTTTTGATGCTTAACTCGTCCCACAGTTTGAGATATCAACACGGGACAAACACTGAAACGTGGGAGACGGTTGCTTGTATTCCGAAAAGAAATCTAACGGAGCATTTGCGCTATGCGTGATAACGCAAGAAAGTTTTCCCATTGACTTAACATTACGGCCAAATTTGGACGGCCATAACTCTGTCAATTTTTGAAGTAGAAAAACGAAAATCGGCATGCATGGACTCGGGGGCACCCTGACTCAGAAGTTCAAGTCACGAAGTGATCGGGCACTCTTTTCACTTTTTATCACTCCCAAAATA
Source organism: Loricariichthys derbyi (assembly GCA_033118015.1). NCBI lineage: Eukaryota > Metazoa > Chordata > Actinopteri > Siluriformes > Loricariidae > Loricariichthys > Loricariichthys derbyi. The sequence goes on from JAVSBU010122967.1 coordinate 4,353, forward strand.
TCTGCCTATAGGAAAACCATTGAACACACTGATGATGTCAATGAGAGTTTAGGGAGAGTTTAGCAGAGGACCAGGAAGCCCCAGACAGGGCAGAGAGGACCAGGACACCCCAGACAGGGCATGCATCATTGCAATAACACTCACATTTTCTGCAGGAAATGCACATCTCTAGTTTATTTTGCAATTTTTTTCTGAATATTATTGTTATTTTTATGCTGATTATTATTTTTTTAGGTGTGTGTTTTCAAACGTTTCAGAATAATCTCAAAGTGAATCTGGACTCTTGCAAATAGTGACCTTGCAAGATCTCAAGCCTTTGCAAAATCAGAATGTGACTAAAAACACTAGATAGATGGATAAAAACTTTGATTCCTTTGGGATGGTTCCTTCATAGAACTTTGTAAAGACTGACTTGTCTTTAAATGTGACAGGGTGTGAGAATTGTAACATATTTTCAAAGTCTTTTCAAAGTCTTCTAGTGTATGGTAAACATGAAAAATGAGATGTATGACATATCACGTGCTCAACATGGTACAAAAGTCTTGGTTCTCAATGACTGAATATGGATGCAAATCCCTGGTAATTAAAGTTATGACAGAGTTTGTAATTTGTTTTGCTTTTTGAGTTGAGTGAAAGCTTTGACAGTGCTTGTTCGTGTCTGTTTTACTATTATGTGCACACCAGTCTGCTCAGGCGGTGCTGCACCTCTACATTTCAGAGTTCCACTTTTTCCTTCGTTTTTGCAAATTACAACATTACATTATCAATGAATATTTAAGCAAGTGATTTTTGACTTTCGCGAATCGATGCCGAATTGTCCATGTTTGCATCATGATGATTAAGGTCTTGGTCCTCCCAAGGTTTCGTCCTTATAACATTTAGGGAGTTTTTGCTTGCCACTGTCACCAAAGACTTGCTCAATTTCGGAACAACCATATATATTACGAAGCTAATTTATAGTTGTTTGGCTGTTTTGAGAGAATGCTCCATTGTAAAAAGTGCTTTACAAATAAATTTGACTTTTACATTGATTAGGGTCTTGCTCAAAAATCCATTTGCCATCCAGATCAGCAGTGGTAAAACTCTGGACCTTCATATTAACAATCCAGTACATTAACCACACCAGAGTCATGTTAGCTTAGGCTACGCTTAGCATTGACATTATTACAGATTATGCAGTTTTGCTTATCAATCTACAGATCACCACAGGTTTCAAAAGTAGCCGGCACCCGGTGACTTTTCGCCACCTGTAGCACACTGCATCGCCGGCCACTTGCAGTTGGGCATCAAAAATTTTTTTTCAAAAATAATAGTCTCAAACATAACGCCGTTTTCGCTCAGTAAAGTTTTTACAAAAGAATAGTTTCTATTCCCCGTTCTGCAGTGTCCGGAGAAGGTGTGGTGTCGTGGAAAAAAATACATAGGCCTACCATGTATGTGCATCATGAATATACTGGACATGAGATTTACGACCTTACAGACTGCGCCAAGTTTCACTATGTCGGCATCGATGGCAAAGAGAGGCAGCAGCATGCTGCTCGACCTCTGGGGAGTGAAGCGGCCAAAAAAATAACGGTAAGTTTTAAAAATTGGTAAAAGTTTATTAAAGTTCAGATTGTACAAAATATTTGTCGGCAATTGGCATGAATACTTGTGTATGAACGCCTTCGTTTGGTCGGCAGGGTTTATGTATTTTGACACTAACAGTTCTCGCATCGTGACGTAAGACCAAGTAAAGAAAAAAATTCCCGGTTTCTTATCAGCGCCCGCATCGAATTGCCGCTGCATCAAATTTTTTTTCATGTTTAATTGCAAGAAAATGTCTAAAACCACCAGAAAAAATTGTCAATTTGTCTTCGTGGGCCCTGTGGAGTGATGACCATAATATATGACCATAATAACGCTAGCCGATCATATAAAGGCGGTAATTCCGTCTCCTTCCACAGAGCATCTTGTTGATCTAGGGGTATGATTCTCGCTTAGGGTGCGAGAAGTCCCGGGTTCGTTCAAATCCCTGACAAGCCCTGCTTTTCTTCCAGACTTTATAAGACTTTTATTTTAATCAGGCCCTAATCTGATTGCAGCAAGTCTGTACATGCTTCTGTAACTTCTAATGTGGTTTGATTAAATAATAAGGTGGCACAAACATTGAAGTTTTACATGTATAATTAAATGTATAGTTATGACTTTCTGATTATTTAAGCCTGCTGTACCACTCTGAGCCTCAATACCTTGATTTGAAAACTGGGACAGGTACATTCTTGGGAGATTCTAAGACTATATCAGAAAAATAAGTAAATAAAATTTGCATGCCTCATTGGTATTTTGGAAAAGTTATGATGAGAAACCGGGATTATTTTTTTAAAATTGGCCTAATGCTGCAGTGCATGGACTAAGTACGTACGTGTAGAATCAGGGATGGGTTTCTTGATGCCTCTTCAGTCACTTATTCTGTTGGTACCTCACGTTAAGCCTGTCTGGGCTTTAATTTTTCTTGGGATTGAATAGAAAATGCTTTCATCGCTCTTTGTTCTTTAATAGTCGCACTGATCACCACGATGTAATGTTTGGTTAATTTCCACATAAATTATACAGAAGAAAACTACCATGCAGGAGAATCCGCACTGTGATTAACAAGCGACAGGAACTAAAGATTGAGCAAGGAACAATAAGGCACCAAAATTTGTTTGGCAACTCAACTGAAAGCTCAAGCTCCAGCAGTGAGGAAATCTGCTTCCTCAAAATCAAAGTATTCGACTCAATTTGAATAAGTAACTTTTTGTGAACAAATGAAGTAATGCCTAAAAGTAAGTGAAAACTAGCCACAGAATGCGCTCAGAAACACTGCCTTCAGGTGCCCAGAAAATGCATGTGAGAGGTTGTATTTTTCAAATTTTTCTGGGGGAGGAACCCCGGACCTCCCGTCAGTGGTCTGTCTTGCGTCTTCGGCGCTCGGCTAGAGGGCTTTGCCCTCTAGTCTGTGTCCTCCTACTTTTACCTCCATAACGCCTACTCCTGAAACCCCTGACCATGGAGATTTACATAAATACTGACAATCACTTCAAAATATTCTATTACTATTATGACATTTAAATGCATCTTAAATCACCTCTTTGTTAGATGTCAAAATGAAGCTCAGTATTGTGTGTGGCCTCCACGAGAAGTCTGATTTACTTGGATTCATATTGTGTTGCTTAAATGTTCCCTTTATTTTTTTTTGAGCAGTGTATATTTGTGACATTGCCAGTGGCTTGACAAATTACAAACAGTCTTATAATAAATCAAACCAATTAACCATACTAAACTGTTTAAAAGCTATTTTAATCTTAAACAGCTGAATGCTACATGAGGACTAAAATGAGAAGTGCAGAGACAGAAAATCCAGTTCAGTTTTTATTTTTTCTAATGCAGAACTCATTCTCTTCCATCATATAATCTAACAGTGCAGCGTAAGCAAACAGTCAAATCGTTATTCACTAAAAAAATTCTATATGACTGCCTGTGACTAACAGAATTAACCGGTCAGCTCTCCTTACAGATCACCTCTTGTAATTGGTACACTATAATTAGACACCTAAACCCACGTGCCATTGTACGCTTCCTCTAGCATTGTACACAGTATGTGAAACAGCAAGGTCTATAGCTTCATGGTTTACATTCTGCAGTAAAAAGGAAACCACCACAGCATTAGACTAGGTTTCAGATCTGTTTTGGACTTCCCTATAATAGTGTCATGCACAAACCTTGAGACACCACTGGTCAAATTACAAGCGTTTCTAATTAAGGTTAAAAACTTAACATCCACAGGGAATCAGATGATCCATTTATTTTTGTAAGATTCAAAATTTGTTAATGCTTCATTACAGCTTGAAAAACATGTCCTGCAAATGTGCACCCTGTCTAGTTTTGTTTCTTCCCAACACCCTGTGCTGCCAGCTATGTACTGGCACTTAGTGGATAAGTCAAGTCAAGTCAACTTCATTTCTATAGAAATTTTTACAATGGCACATTTACTCAAAGCAGCTGTACAGTTTTAGATCATCATCTAATAACTAGGGCCAGTCCCACATTGAGCAAGCCTTGAGCAACAATGGCAAGGAAAAACTCCCTAGATGTTACAAGGAAGACTCAAAAATCGATCTGTCCCCCTTGGGTGGCCTAGATAATTATATATAAGAATTAACCGAGTTCTCTAATAAGTTCACAGTAATAGTTCATAAATAAACAGAAACTAACTAACTGAGAATAATAAAATGCAGGAATTATTCAGTTCATTACACAAAATCATTTTAGGATATTGTGTCCTTGGTGGGAAAGTCTTGGTAACATGACATCCCATCCTTAGTCAATTGGGGGAGGGAGAGAGTTCCTCTGTAGTTAGAGTACACCACCAGATACTGAGCTGAAGGTAATATTGGCTTCCATGAAACATATCATTCCACACATGAAAACAATGTGCAAAGTTAAACGGTGACACAGAAGATTCACCGAAAGTAGGGCACACGCAGATGTGTTAATTTTGAGCAGCCTGGGCTAGAGAGCGTAGAGTTGCTTTAGTAAACACCACACAAAAACTGCTAACACAAGGGACAAAAAAAACACATGCAGACTGCCAAACTAGCAAAGATATAAGAACAAAAACTTAGCTCTGAAACACAGAAAACTTTGGATTACATAGCACAGGTAGTTTCTTTGTTTAACATCATATCTTGGCTATATTCGTGACAGGAACAAGGTTACACAATACACACTACAAGTTCAATATCAAGCAAGTTTGTTGGAAAGTTATTAACTCCAATTCACCTAACTTACATGTCTTTGGACTCTGTGAGGAAACTGGAACTCTAGGAGTAAATCCACAAAGACAAGTGGAGGATATGCAGACTCTAAACAGAAAGGCCCAGGTTGTTCCATGTAGGACCGAACCCAGGACCTTCTTGCTGTGAGGAAACCCACCAAGCTGTGGCGCTGCTCAATAGCACAAGATGGAATTAAGGAATGGGAAACAGGCAAGAGGAATCAATACCCTGATAAATGGGGTTAGCAGCAGCAGAGGGTTGGGTGGGACGTGAGGGTAAGAGAAAGTCTGAGACAGAATCCCACACCCTGAACATGGAGGCATCAGGTGTGACAGTGCTGGCCACATGGAATCTTTTCACATTCTGCAGAAACATTAGATAATCTACCAGGCAAAGTATCACTAACAAATTTTTTTTAATTGTGTCATTTCACAAAAAATGTTATATGACAATGTTTAATTTAAATGTTACATTTTTCTTTCAGTGCATCCTAAATGAGACCATAATACATGATATATGGCTCAGAAATAAACTACTTATAAGTCGTAAGCTAAAAACAAACCTTGGCATTATCTCTTCAAAATATCAACCAACATGTCATATTTTAATTACCGGTATGTAGCCAGAATATAGAGTTACATTTTATGGGCATATAGTGACATTTCCCTGAACCCCACAAAATGCCACCACAAACCCTTGGTGGGGAAACCTAGCCACAACTCCTCTTTGCTGAAACTGTTTCTCTGTGTTAGACATACTGTGAAAATTATGTTCTTATATTCTTGGTTATTTATTTATTGAGGGAAGTTATCCAATACTACATATTTGTAATATTCAGGTATGTGAACTTCTGATTTCAGATTGTTAAACAATAACTGAAACTAAACATTTTTCTTCTAAACAGCAATCTTTGCCCATTAATCTGTATAGAACAGCTTCAATTCTGAAATATTGGTGGGTTTCCTCACATAAATTACTTCCACAATATTTCAATGTGATTGGAGTGACGACATGGTGCTAGCCATTCCAAAACATTACCTTTAGTGTTCTTTTTCAATATTTTCTGGTAGAACAACTTGTTGCTGAGGGTTGTTGTCTTGCTGCTTGGCAAGATACAGAATTAATTGTTTCATGAATTATGGCAAACCTTCCTGACCCACATTCAGCTAAACCAGGCAAAAGCATGCTACCCAGGGTTCAACAATATTGATGGACTGAGGCAAAAAAAATGTGACGTCAGGACAGCTACACGCAAAATCACTTGCCCGGTCGGGACAGTTCATGTTCGGTTGGGGGCATGCAAGAATAAAACAATGTGGACAATCTGAGTTCAATTAAACATTTAACCCCTCGTGTTGAAAAAAAATGCTCTAGTCCACGTGCACGTTCAGGCAAAATCATTCATTTTATTTGTTGATAAACGACGTCAGAGCGAAGCGAGCAGGAAAATGTCGACGAAATGCGAATATGAGTGTTTTTTCCGCATGGAAAAAACAGTTTTCATGGATCGAATTTGACGCCTTCATTCCGGAAATGTTCTGCTAAGTTTGCAGAGAATATCCCAACAAAGCTGAAAAAAGTGGCTCTTCTTTGTGGGAAGTACAAATTTTCAGAAACAATCACTCGAGTGTCATGACAAATCTCTTTATAACATTGCCTGTGTAGCAGTGAAAAAAAGCAGTGAAAAAAAGCGTGCCTGGACTAATGGACAGGTGCATACGATGGATGAACAGTGAAGCCAATTCCGTATTGACCAAGTTAATCACAACGGCTTATTACACTGTTTAAAGAGAGAGACTTTTCACTGACTATCCACATGATAGACCTTCAAATTAAAAATGGACTGGAACTTGGTAGCCAGTACAGTACCGACATGGCTTACAGAAGGTAAGCTAATATCAGCTAATATAATATAAGCTAATATAATAATGTAAGCTAATATAATAATATAATGTAAGCTAATATAATAATAGCTTGTAGGAGTTCAAGTGAAAACGCTGAGGCAAAGTCGACGTTTATACAAAAAAATCCCGAGGAGGGAAACTTTATGTTACTACCGCTAAAAGCATAATTCAACAATCAAAGCAAACCGCTCGAGAGACGACTCACTCTGCGAGTGAACATAAGAGAGTGTTCAGCCTCAACTTAAAGGGCCAGCAGAACAGTCTGCTTAATGCAGCGTCTGTGTGTGAATACTATTAGTGTTCTGTAGCCCCTACAAGCTAATATAATGTAAGCTAATATAGTAATAGCTAATATAATAATATAATGTAATATAATAGCGTAATAGCTAAGATAATGATATAATGTAAGCTAATATAGTAATAGCTAATATAATAACATAACGTAAGCTAATATAGTAATAGCTAATATAATGATATAATGTAAGCTAATATAGTAATAGCTAATATAATATAATGTAAGCTAATATACTAGCTAATATAATAACATAACGTAAGCTAATATAGTAATAGCTAATATAATTATATAATGTAAGCTAATATAGTAATAGCTAATAATATAATGTAAGCTAATATAGTAATAGCTAATATAATGTAAGCTAAAATACTAGCTAATATAATATAATGTAAGCTAATATAATATCTAATATAATATAATGTAAGCTAATATAATATAATGTAAGCTAATATAATAGCTAATACAATTTAAACTAATAATAATAATAGCTAATATAATGTAAGCTAATATAATAGCTAATAATATATTGTAAGCTAATATAATAGCTAATATAATGTAAACTAATATAATAAAAGCTAATATAATGTAAACTAATATAATAATAGTTAATAGCAGAAGGTAAGTTGTGAGAACATGTATTTATATTAATAAAATATAACCATAACTAAACACATTAGCTTTTGTGTGCTTGTTTATATATGAATAACATTTTAAAATCCAAATATTTTTGGGACAGTAGAAATTTGGTAAGTGACAGTACACTTTCCGGTCACTTGCCCGACTGGGCAAGTTGGGGAAAAAATTTAATGTTAAACCCTACTACCACAACCACATTTTACAAATAGGATGAGATTATTTTGCTGGAATGCAGTGTCAAATGAGAAATGCTTCTCATCGAGAGTAATAATAGTTTTCCACAGTTTATAGCTATAATACTATGAATTGTTCAGGTTCATATTGTTAGAATAGATGATACTGTAAGTAACCTTCTCCAGCCAATAAGTAATAAATGTCCTTTGAAAGAGAGTTGTTTAAGAATTGTTTGTTTGAACCATGGACTTCCACAAACATGTTGTGAACAGACTGTGCTAGATTGCAGTTCTTTAAATACAACAGGGTACCCACTCATGCCTGAACGCCATCCTACTGACTGAAAAACACCCAAATTTAATTTTGTCTTCAGATTAAGTGAACTTAAAATGTAGAAGTACAACACTACAAATAAAATATAAGTAAAAGTAATACTAGACACACAAAAATACAACAGTAAGAAAACTATTTTAAAAAGCACAAGTGCAAATATACTGCCAAAGATACTGCCAAAATAGTAACTAAATACTAACTTAGAGGCTATTATATGATGATTATTTAACAAACACTCCTTTCTTTTGGTGTAGTCCAACTCTTCGGGCAAACCTTCTACCATCCCAGTAGTCCACTTGTCACATTTTGTAACTTGTCTTTCTGATCTGATGTAGTAAATAAAATATATAATTTCATATATAATATCTTGGATTTTGATTCAGTAGTCTATAGTTATTCTCTTCATTCCATTTTCCTGGACAAGAGATGGGTCACATGAACCAAGGTAAATGAGAACTTTCTTCCATTCAAACCAAAGGTGAGGGATGGTGAAAAGTCAATAAGGTCAAAGCTTTTTCTAGATGTAACAAGACATGCTACCTAATGCTATTGGCTCC
>JAVSBU010123172.1:0-13046 GCA_033118015.1 Loricariichthys derbyi
GGACTGCGAGTTTAAAAATGGGCATTTTTCAAACACACGCTTCAACTCTGACCCGTCCTCGCTGCAGCACAAACACAAACACACACACACACACACACACACACACACACACACACACACACACACACACACACACACACACATACTTGTATTACTATATTTGTACAGCATACAGCACAGTCCTCCAAAGTGATTTGCAACTGATCTGATCCTACAATGTACAATTCAAGCTATGGTGGCTTAAGGATCTTGCTCAAGGTCCCAACAGTGGCAACTTGGCCGTGCTGGGACTCAAACCTTCTAATCAGTAGTGCAATACCTTGGGTGACTATCTAGAGTCAGACACAATAGTATTAGGCTCTCACTCTGTCTCGTTCTTTCTGGTTGGTGCCATAAGATCAGAGCTTTAGATGTGCTCACTTTGATGTTGCGCTCTGTTGAACCACAGCTGTGACCCATTCAATCATTCAGCATGTGGCAGCTGGCTCAGCATGCAGTGTGTGTGTGTGTGTGTGTGTGTGTGTGTGTGTGTGTGTGTGTGTGTGTGTTTTACCGTCTCTGCCAGGTCTTCACACTCATAGCAGTACATTAAAATGTGGGAATATAAGGTTCTCACAAAGAAGTAATTGAGTGATTCAGTTACTGAAGTTGAACTGGGACACTTGTGAATCCCCGCGACCCACAATAAATGGAGGTAAAACAGGACGCTTTGTTTCTTTGCTTTTCCTTTAACTACAGAGCTCCACGATCAATTGAAGGGCCTTATAGACTCGGTAATAGAACTGTGTGCGTCCCAAACAAACTGCTAATGAGAATTAGACTGATGAGCAGACTATTTGTAGTCATATTGTATTCCACACAGCCACATAATAAAGCTAGCGTTGATGCTGAGAGAGAGGAGAGAGCCAGAGGTTAATGAGAATGGATTGCATAGTGGTGATATTAGATTGGCCGCAGGACGTGATATCATCAGATTGTCAGCTCCGAAACAAATCCTGAAACCATTTCACTGAGTGATGATGATCAGGATTGGAATGTCTGTAATGCTTATATCCTGAGAACCGATGAAACAAGAGCGTGAGAGAGCATCAGGTGCGTTCTGAGGTTTGACATAGAACGCCTGGGAAGGAATGAGAGAGGGAGACGGGTATTAGAACAAATGGCTGAAAGACGCCATGATGTACGGGACCAATAAATCAATGGAAATTCATGCATCTATGGGTGTGTATCCTGTAAACAAACTAATTATGGGAAATAGACAAACAGCACTGTGATCTAGAGCTCATGCACAAAACAATTTGATGTGTTAGCAAGAAAATATCATTAGAGTTTAAAGAAGACAAATTGAAAGCTTGATCAGATTGGCAAGTTGTCTTTTTTTTTTTTTTAATAAAAAGTATATAAAATTTTGGCCATTCCTGTGTGCTATTTGGTGTGAATCTCTGAGTTCTTTGATGAGAGCCAGCTTCTGAATAAAAACAGTGCAGACCCTAAATGAGCAGCTAGATGCAGCAGCGGCAAGAAGAAACCAAGAGACGCATAAAGAGTCCAGAAAACAGAATCAGGCTTCCTAAGAGCCCTCATGTAACTGAGTAGAATGGAAATTGAAGAGAATTGTTTATGAGACAAGATGTTGGATTAAAGTCGGTCACTTTCTGAAAGTGGCGTCGTCCCCAGATTTACCCTGCAGTGCCCTCAGCATTACTCATTCAGCCTTTTCTTTTTGGAGTGCATTTCACCACATCTCAATCAACACTATCAAGTGCACTTAGTGAAGTCAGCACTAAATACAGACAGTGAGGTGAACTCTACTTTATTTCATGTGATTATATACATATATAAAAAATAGGGATGTATGTACAATGGTAATAAATATCAACATTTGTAGTTTTTTACAAGCAAAATAAGTTACTTAACATAATCCTTAAACTTAAAAATAACAATAATTTTAAAAAACAACAACAACAAAAGACACAGGTATTAAAAAGCAGGCAGTAAATTAAAAAAAGATGCGACTTTAACGGAGCAGATAAACGTTTGGCCACAGAAGAAGAGCTGAACACAAAGCCATGCCGTGTGTGTGTGTGTGTGTGTGTGTGTGTGTGTGTGTGTGTGTGTGTGTGTGTGTGAAACCTGTGTAAAAAAACATAGTGTCATAAAGTTTACTTAATCCTTCCCCACACATGCTCAACTGCGCCTGAAACCACAACTGCAAACGTACAGACGCACTATGTAACGAGCGTGAAAATCAAAGCCTGATCTCTGATTGGAGCAGGAAAACCCTAATCGACCAATCAGAGGCCGTGCTCAGTGTGGTTGCTGGGTATAAATCCTTTGTAAAAAGGATTGTAAAAGTATTAATGTATTAATGTATTAATACATTAATATAATATATAATATTAATATTAATATAATATTATAATAATATAATATATAATATAATACATTAATATAATATTAATAATTAATATTAATTAATGTATTATTAGTATTATCCTTTGTAAAAGTATTAATGCTGTATTCATGACACAGGTGATTCCTGTTTGACCTGTGTGGAACTAGAACAGACTAATAAATAAAGTATTTCAACAAATTGCTTGTTTTCTTGTTTTTTTTTAAATTGGTTGAAATTCTAATGATTACATGCGGAGTCTTTAGCAGGATCAATTTGATCCCATTTCTCCAAATAAATGCTTTAAAATGTGGAGAAAGAAGCAAAACAGCAGCAACAACTTCTTTTTAATTAACAATATGTGTAATTTGACCAAGGGCGCTCAGTTTTGCACAAGACGGTACCTGGGAAGAGCTGTTTATTCAGCTCAATTAACACCGGATAAAGGCTTTAATCATTCACCATTAATAGAAGGCACGAGAAAGGTTTTGGCAAGACAGGTCAAATGAGGTTTTGTTGATTTTCTAAAAAAAAAAAAAAGAAAAGAAAAAGAATGTTTTAACCTCATCTTAAAAACACTAAGGATGCCAGTTCAGCAATCCCCCATTGTTCCTCCCCTCCCTCAGGCCATGCCTTTGATGATGTTTGACCCAGTTAACGGTGGTTGGGTAACAAACGTCACCCGAGAGCCATGAAAAGGAGAAAAAAGTTATATATGAAACATTTCTGCTATGTTTGATATATATTAATTATGCAAAAATGCAATAAAACGTATCTTGTTCAAACATTGTTGCACCTTTACCTTCACTCCTATAACTGCACTGGCTCGGGAAGCATCTTAAAACACACTAATATTTCTTGCTTTTGTTTAAAATATCCCTCGGCTCATCCCCACCAGAGGTCTGAGCTCTTGAGGACGCCTTTCAGAGTGGAAATTATCAGTCGGAGCGCAAATACAACTAAATACGTTGAAGGATTTCCACTCGGTCATGAACACAGCATAAACATGGCTCTGTTTATTAAGGTATTAATTGTCGATAAATTAAATAGGAACTCCAACCTCAGCTAGACATGTGCTGATATATTTTATGCATAACTATACGTATATGTGCATCCTTTTATCATATCATGATAATAACATATTTAGTGAATGTTAATTGTGAAATAAGATCCCTATTCTGCATTAATTAGATGACAGATGTTTTTAGGTTGCGTTTAAAATTCAGAAACCATTCAGGACAATCTTGAGTTTCCTAAAAAGTAACCGTAATCACACACAATATTATTTTACCTAGTTTAAATGGAGCTATGTCCAATATTGAATACAGAATATATTTCAGGAGGGAGTTCCTTCCAAAAATGGAGGTACTATGAAGGTGTCAATACATAATGTTTGTACATTAGCACATGTCTAGCATAGTTTTGATTTTACAAAGTCAAAAAGCCCCACCCTGAGAATTTTTTTGCCTTTTAACAAACAAGGCGCATTCAAGATCAACAAAATAGAAACTCTCTTAAAGGCCTGCGGATTGGAATCCGATTTCATTTCCAGTAGTGGTAGGTTTTTAAAATAATTTCCAACGTTTCTATGACGGTTAAGCATGGAGATCTGCTGAAAAACATCATAAAGCCGTCATGCCACAACATGTATCATTAAAAAGAGAAGGGAAAAAACTATTTTTTTATGCTTGGGTGGAACAGTTTGTTTCTGTGCAGTGGACGGACTCCAAATTTAAATAAAAAAATGTACAAAAAAATCGAAGAAAAAAACCATCTGCAGTCTACTTTGGCTTAGCCCATGCTGAAGAGGCACGATAAACAAATCACAATGTCTTTAAGAGTCATGAAAACTCGTTCGTCCTGACGGTGGATGAAAACACCGACTGAAGCAGGTCATGCAACGAAACCAGCGACATACGTGGAAGTACCATGATGACCCACGTCACCTTTGTGTACTCTTTAATCAGCAGAAATAAGAGTCTGATGCTTTAAAAGTCCATGTGAATCCTGAGGAAAAAACAGAAACACAAACCTACTGAGACTTCAGAACCAGGGTTCGAGTGCATATTTTATATTTATTATAATATCATATGATTGTTCCGCTTACCGGCATTGGATCAGGAAGAGCTCCTGATTGGCATCAATCCAAACTTTATCATCCAATCAGTGGTGTCCATCCAAGCTCTACAAATAATCCATAACACACAGTAATGCATGATGCACGACTGTGACTTGGTACGAACGTTCATTTTCCCAAGCCATTCTTTTACAAAATAAAAGTTTTGGTGGAGGACAGCGAGATTAAAGCCATCCTTAATTTCACATTCCAAGCCAAAGCAATCAAACACGTCTTGCGTTGCTCCTTCATCCGTCGGAATATTACAGACATAAGAAGAAAGTCTTTAAATTACAAACATCACAATATATTAGTGCTTTGAAAGTCAAACATTCTTAGCGAAAAAAATCTACGGAAAAATTTAAGTCGAGCTGTAGAGAAAGTCCAGCGTTCTTCCTTTCTTTCATAGCTCCCTTCATTTTTTTACACACTTTCCCGGACCTGCGAAAGCCGAGAGAAAAAGCATGATTGTCGTCTTGCTAAGTTTTTTCTTTTTTTAAAAAATATCTCCTCCTTCTCCATCTTTGCTCATAATACTGGAACGAAACACGAGGCTCCTCCCACCATAAATGCACTGGTTGAACTCCGCCGTTGATTGGATCGGCGCCAGTCCTTGTTTGTTTTTTTTTATTTTCTTAAAAATGATGTTAAAGTGGTTCAGCGTGCTTGTGGGTGAGATCTGGATGTTAGCTGTTAACACTGCCATGCCGTCGGCCGGGTGACTAATGGTGCACGTAAAGAGCAAATGGTTCGGATGGAGGAGGAAAGAGAGAAAGGACGTTTCTCCGTGAAGGAGAGAGGTAGGCGGCGTTGGTTAGACGTCTCTTGCCCGCTACACTGACGACTCTTCGGGATTGGCGTCGGGCAGGACGCTCCGCTGCTGCAGCGTCCTCCGTAGCTCCTCCTTAAACGGACTGGTGTAGTCGTTCTCCCTGGCGCCGAGTCCCAGCTTCCCAACTCCGACCCCTCCTCCGGTCAGGCTGCCGTTCGGTCGGTCCTCACCTGCCATGCTCAGACTGAGCCGGACGTAGCCGTTAGATCCTGAGTTACGGATGTTCGTCAGGCTCAGGCGGCTCGGTGAGTGAAGTGGCTGTCCTGGAATAGCGCTGGGTGAAGACGAAGACGCGTGCCCGGGTACGATCTTCAAAGACCCATCTGAGTAGTAATAATTAGCTCCTGTTTCCCAGAAGCGATCCTCATCGTGATTCGAGGTCGTGGGCATCTTACTAGGCACGAAGCTCGGTGCCTCTTTGGGCAGGGTGATGGGATAAACCAGTGTACTCTCTAACGGCTTCATTTCCGCCGTCCCAGATTTCCCCAGTGCTAGCTTCAGCCTGCGGCGCAGATAGAGGGCGCTGGCGAGCAACAGTAAGCAAGTCACCCCCAAAGCGACCACCAGCACCCAGAAGAGACCCATGCTGGCATCCGGTGCCCGTGCCTCCATAAACACCGGTGCACTTGCCACCACCGCCACATGGTAGCGCTCGGTCTGGAACTTCACGCCCTGTTCCTCAGAGTAGCAAATGTATCGCCCTGCCTGATGCGCGTCAGCCCTCGGGACAACCAGGGCGCGGAGGGTTTGGTCAAAACGAGGTCCGGAGGAGTCTCCATCTCCTGAAAGCACCAGATCGCGATCGTTTAGCGCCCACAAGGGCCGAGCCAGATTGGACACCAGATGGCATGGCAGGACCAGGTCCGAACCCACCACCACTGTCACGTTCCTCTGGCGGGAGTGTTCTGCAAGAGGCGAGGCAACAAAACTTGCACTGAATTTATGAATTATAACTAGAGCATTTTAATTTGACTGCAAAAACTTTTTTAATTAACTTTTGTTTTATTTCCAATAAGCAAAGCTGCAGGAATATATCCAGCATGGAAGTTTTGTGTCCTCATTTTTTAAAATGAGACAAAATATGCTGACAAATTTGACCCAACTACCCTCCGTACAGAACATGAACTGATGTGGTTTCTGTGTTTGACCAGCAGGGAGAGCTAGAGAGACACTCACCTGGACTGGGGATGGACACAGGTTTATCAATCTTGGTTTTTGAACCTCGATTGAACCTCTCCAGCATGAGGTCCTGAGTGAGAGTGGACATGGACCTGCAGGAGGGACCAGAGAGACATCGATCATCTGTCTGATACACTCACGGACTCATGCATAAACAGAAACAGTAAATAAACTAGAGGAAGAAATATGCAGAAAAAGGAATGTGACTGAGAGGAAATATACAGAACGATAAAAAAGACACATGTTTTATATACATTAGTAGAGTATTATTAAGTCTATACTTTATAGTGATACAATGTATAATATCAATAGAAATCAAAAGAAATATCTGCTGAAGGTTGGAACGGACTTTCTCTCTGTGTGTGTGTGTGTACCCGCGATGGAGGTCGATGCGGACACAGGCTCGGCCCTCGCTGTCCCAGGCGCAGTATGGGTCTCTGGACAGCCAGCAGTCCGGCTGTGAGTGATAACGGCTACAATTAGCCAAGGGCAACTGTAGCACCTCTGACCTGGAGCCGATATACAGATACTTCTACACACAGAGAGAGAGAGAGAGAGAGAGAGAGAGAGAGAGAGAGAGAGAGAGAGATAAGGTTCAGCATATAGGGAGCTGTGTCATTCAGAAAGAAGAATAGAAAGGACACAAAGAGCTCTTTAAAAGAAATGTTTAAAAGACAAAGAATTGCCCTTTAGAGTCTGCAATGCACAAGTGTGTGAGTGTGGAAGGTTTGCAACCGTTTTCATCAAACGTTAATTCATAAATCAGCATTATAATGCACGCAGCTACTTAAACTGCGTTTAATGGAGAGCTGTAGGTGGGCTGGAGGGTCTGCATTAGCGACCAATTATGGTTCAGCCACTTGATGGTTGAGACGGACAAATGAAGGGTTCTAATTAAAATAAACCTAAGGCGGAGCTCCCTTAGATGGAAACCCAATCTCCTTGATTCGACACAGAATAGATTAACGCATGAAATACATGGGTGAGTCAAAAGTTTGAAGACACCCTTTTATTTCAGAAAGTATCTTTTAGGTTATGTCCAGAACCTCGTCACCATCTCTAAAGCCACCATATTGGTTCAAGGGCAGGTTTTTTTTCTAATGGGAGGGGGGTCAGGTAGCATATCAAAGAAAACCAGGATTTTCCCAGAAAATGACTGCCACAATCAGATTTAAAATATTTATTGTGGTTCAAAAAAAGTTAAAAACTTTTGTTGTTCGTTACAGGTAACAGAAGATGGAATTGATGAAAGAAGAGAGGATGTTCAGGACTTCCACAACTGACACATAAAAAAGCTACCAATTTTTCACTGCCCTTTTGCAAAAGGCTGCTAAAACCATTGTTGAGGTTTGGACGATCACTACGTGGCTCGTCGTCCACAGTCCCGTCTCTCTAAATTTGGCTATGAGGGATGTAACAGTGCCGAGTGAAATTGGTGCTCTCTCTGGGTGTCTACGGCTGTGATACGTCAGCTGTGCTCAATCTTTCATCAATTACATCTTCATTTAGCTGTAATGAACAACAAAAGTTTTGAATGTTCTGTGTTGATAACTTTTGAACCAGAGGTGATACTGCAAATCTGATTGCACCAATCTTTTTCTGATCTTCTTGCATTCCTATTTGATATGCTACATGATCCCCTTCCCATTGAAAAAAACTTGCGCTTGAGCCAATATGGTGGCTTTCAAGATGGCGGCCATATTGCAAACATAGCCTAAAAAAAAGTCCCCCTCACCCTTTACCTGCTGGGGTATTCAGATATGTCTTTTCCCCTTTCGTTTCTGAAATAAAAGAGTGTCCTGAGACTTTTGACTCACCCTGTATAACTAGTTAAGGGAAAGCTTTTGTATATCTGACCGTCCTGAAACCACAAACCACAAAACCAGGACGGAGCAGTTGGCCAGTTGATGGAGCAGACTGTCCTACGCAGGGCGCCCACTCGCTTTGCGAAAAGGTCACATGACTCTGTGTTACCTTGCTGTGTGAGATGGTCAGGGTGTCCACAGGTTGGGGTCCTTCAAACAGCTGGATCTCCTCAATCACATGAGCCTCTGATCCCACAATCAGCACCCGCTGCAGCCATCCGTCCGCTGGAGGAGGAACCAAGGGGGAGAAAGAAAACAGAAGGTGTTTTAGCTCAGCTGCTGTTCCTGTCACTGTGTACAAGACAACCTACAACACAAGCAAACGTCGTCCAACTGCTGTGTGTGTGTATTTAAAACGCAAACAGACATCTTGTGTTCTATTTGCTCGGACATCGCAAAGCTGCAACGGAGTGAGATGGAGGGAAAAAAGAAAACATAAAAATAATAGATGGGGTGAGAAAATAATTAAGGTTAGACCCAACCTGTGTCAGAGCGAGGGTAGGCCGAATAGAGGATTATCCCCTGTGGCACACTGGCGCCTCTCTAAGGCCACGTATATGCTTACGCTTGCATCCCAGACCAGGACAAAGACATACATCCAATTTCTCAACCACATTTAGCTCTGTCCTTTCACCTTACCCAAAAAAAATCAACCGTTTGACAGTCTGACATCCTTCCTCCTCCTGATTTAAAAAAATACGACCACTTCAGATCTACCCACTCTTTGGTAGGATGGGATTTGAACCCTGGACCTTCTGGTCCATGGTCCAGCATCTTAACAACAATCAATGTTTAAGGGTCTTCACTTAAAGCAACACTTTTGTTGTCTCTGTCATGATTTGCCAAATCCATGTACACAGAGCTGGCAACAAGTGTGTGTATGTGTGTGTGTGTGTGTGTGTGTGTGTGTGTGTGTGTGTGTGAATGCTCGATCGTTGGCACGGCCGCATGAAGCCTGGCCTCAAAGCGGAGGCGTCAAAAAGGAGAGTGAGACAGGTAGAATGTCAGAGATTCATTATCAGTCGTGCTGTGCCAGTTCGGCAACCAGTGCCAAGTGTGTGTCCATAATCAGACCAAGGGCAAAACTCATTTCCATTTTGCGTCCTAAAATCAGCCAAGATGCAACAACACACATAAATCTTACATTGCAAGAGTAGTTAAATGTTCAGTGCCACCATTATGCATCCATCTATTTCACACTCATTCACCTCTTTGTCCACCCATCCATCCACTGACTGCTGCTCTCCATCCAGAACATGACCCTCCTTTATTAATTGTACATCCAGCCACAATCCTGTACCTGTTCCTATAAACAGCATGCTGTAAGTCCTCTGGTCGAGGGCAGTGACTCGGTCCACGGCAATTTGGGTGAAGTTCACGCCCTTGCTCAGCATCAGGGGTCGTTCTTCAGCCCTCATCTCCATCAGAGGATGTCCCTTGGCGAAGTTCAGCGTGGGATCAGGCAGCTGCAGAGAGCTGTTATATCCTTGTTTTCGCTCAACGTTTGTGATGCACTACAGAGGAGACGAGGAAAGGAGAAAAACACAGAGGGAGGGGAAGAGACAGGAAGAGGGTGATTGATTTTCCCCTCGTGCACCGAACTCCACGATTACAGCGCTGTGTGTTCAGATTCTTATCCGAGAGTGTAATTGCGTGCAGAGGGATTTGTTCGGAATGTTGCTTTCCTAACAAGACGATCATAAACAAATGCACTTAATCTCATTTCATTTCACTCTTAATCCCGTTAATTTAATCTATTTAATCTTTTTTTCTGGACTCATAAGAATGTAATTTGCTCTAAATACCACATTCTCGTGCTTTTGATCAGGTTATTTGGCTCAAATCGACGACTGCCTGTTTGGAGTGTTTACTGAAATCCTAATACAAAATACGTGCATTTGTCGTCGTGTTTTTGGCTCAAACTCCCGAGTCATAATTGGACGTGCAATAAAATCCTCACACTTGACGTTTTTGAAATGCTTACCTCTCCAGGTCGAGGGTTGGGTATGATGCCTGTGTATCTGACCCAATAAGATGCCTCCCGCAATTCTTTATAAGGCCCTTTAAACACCTCCTTCACCTTCAAGATATGGTACTGACACACCGCTGACACGTCCACGTCTCCCCTGAAACAAACAACCCAGGGATCATGAGCACGAGTTAGTCATTAAATCAAGGTGATGAAGAAAACTTTAGAAAAGAAAAAAGTACAACATTTTTAAAGATTATCAGTTCATAGAAAACTTGGGTAGGTAAATCCCCAGCTTGGACTAAAGAAGCCCCAACAGGCAAAAGAAGCCTCAGCATGGGCGGACGGAGCCTCAGTTTGGACAAAAGGAGCCTCAGTTTGGGAGGAAAAAGCCTCAGATTGGGCGGAGCGAGCCTCAGCCTGGGTGGGAGTGACCTTGGCTTGGGCGGAGCGAGCCTCAGCCTGGGTGGGAGTGACCTTGGCTTGGGCGGAGCGAGCCTCAGCCTGGGTGGGAGTAACCTTGGCTTGGGCGGAGCGAGCCTCAGCCTGGGCAAAAGGAGCCGCAGCTTGGGCATATAAAACCTCAGCTTGGGTGGAACAAGCTTCTGCATAGGTAGAACCTTCAGCTTGGGTAGGGGAAGCTTGGTCGAATGAAGTCACGTCTTCACAGAAGGAACATCAAAATGCATAAATTAAGTGTTAGCTACAGCAGAATAACCTTTAAGCTGGGCATAAAAAGCCTCTGCTCTTTAGAAGAATCTTCTGCTTGGGCATAAGAAGCCTCAATGTTAGTAAACAATCTCGTCTGAGCAGAAGAAACCCTGTGAAGGAAGCCTCAGTTGAGAAGAAATATACCTATATGAGCAGATGCTTTAAAAGAAAAAGCCCCTCATTAAGACTCTGCCAAAAATGCCATGGGTAGAAGGCAGCTTGTCTTGGACAGGTGAAGCTTTAGTTCAGGAGTTCTTGGGTGGTCAAAACCTCCAACCTGGGAGGCAGAGGTGGGAATATCGCCAGCTTAGGTGAGCAAAGCCTCAGCTTTGGCAGAACAAGTTTCCACTTGAATGGAAACAACATCAGCTTTGATGGTAGAAGCCCCATGTTCCACAACAGAAGCCTTGAGCAGAAGAAGCCATTGTTTCGGGGTTTTTTTTTGGGTAAACCTGCCCATTGTTTGGACACAGTGTTCAGTAGTAGGAGACAAATTTAATACTGTTTACTTCTTCATTTCTGTGATTTCCACTGACACTGATAAGTCGGAAGGCTTAATATTGGGCACTTGTATGGTTGGTACATTTTCCATTATTGTGTACAAAGTAGATTTATGTCAGAGTTTGACAGGGTAGCATTGATTAGCTTTTGAAAAACCTCGAATGAAGTGATTCTGTACAATAATCTCTCCAGTTCATTCAGCCGTGGTTTATGACGGGGAGAGAGACGTGTAGAGAGAGAGAGAGTGTGAATTGAGTGGTGGGTGAATGAACTACACAGCCTGCTGAATTGCAATTTCGACGTAGCTGTCATTATAATTACGGATCCACTTTTCTTTCTAGTGGCAGGTGGAAGGGGGGCACAGCTGGGCGGTTGGCACCGTCAAACACGTATAAATACTGAGGACAGAGTGACTTTCACAACTTCATCACAGAGTGGAAAGTGAGACGCGAGAGAGAATACAAACCTGGCTGCCCAAAGAAGAAAGGTCCTGTGATGGCTGTTAGATGTTCTTTGACTTTCAATGTCAGAAACACACCTGAGACATTCCTGAAACTTAGTAAAGGACAGGAAATGAAAGTAAAAGCAGGAGGAAGGCAGAATGCAGGCCAGACTGCTAAGCTGCATGCTGGGCAAAACCTCGGCTTGGGCAGAAAAAGCCTCAGCTTAGGCAGAGCTTGAACACTGTGATAAAGAGGCATCATCTTTGGTGACAGAAGCCTAAGCCTTGGTGGGCTTAAGGACTGGAAAAATGGGCAGAAAAAGCCTCAGCACTGGTATAAAAAGCCTTAGATTTATTGGAAGAAGCTTTCACTTGGCCAGAAGAATCCCCAGAAAAGCCAAAATCAACTTAAGTCTAAGAAACTTTAGCTTGAGTGGAAGAAGAAGGAGTAGAAGGCTCCTCAGTTTGGGTAGAAGGCACCTCAGTTTGGGTAGAAGGCTCCTCAATTTGGGTAGAAGGCTCCTCAGTTTGGGAAGAAGGTGCCTCAGGGTAGAAGGGGTCTCAGTTTGGGAAGAAGGGGTCTCAGTTTGGGAAGAAGGGGCCTCAGTTTGGGAAGAAGGGGCCTCAGTTTGGGAAGAAGGCGCATCAGTTTGGAAGAAGGCGCATCAGTTTGGAAAGAAGACGCCTCAGTTTGGGAAGAAGGCCCCTCAGTTTGGGAAGAAGGTGCCTTAATTTGGGAAGAAGATGCCTCAGTTTGGGAAGAAGACGCCTCAGTCTGGGTAGAAGACGCCTCAGTTTGGGTAGAAGACGCCTCAGTTTGGGAAGAAGACGCCTCAGTTTGGGAAGAAGGCGCCTCAGGGTAGAAGGCACCTCAGTTTGGGAAGAAGACGCCTCAGTTTGGGAAGAAGACACCTCAGTTTGGGAAGAAGGCGCCTCAGTTTGGGTAGAAGGCGCCTCAGTTTGGGAAGAAGGCGCCTCAGTTTGGGAAGAAGGCGCCTCAATTTGGGAAGAAGACGCCTCAGTTTGGGTAGAAGGCGCC
>JAVSBU010123274.1:0-13038 GCA_033118015.1 Loricariichthys derbyi
GTGATCGGGCACACCGGTCACTTTTTACCACGCCCACAATTTCCGGCCCTCGGAAAACCATTGAGTACAATGTTATTTGGCCTTTTATTGACGCTCAACTTCGCCCGCAGTTTTTGAGATATTGCCACAGGACAAAGACTGAAACGTGCAGAATTCTTGGGACACGGTTTCTTGTATGCAGCTAAGAATTTGCATATCGTATTCGCACGCTATGCGTGAAAATGCGAAAAAAATGTTCCATTGACTTAACATTACTGCCGCTCACTGACAGCTGTAACTCTGACACTTTTTGAGCTAGAAACCTAAAAATGGGCATGCATGGACCGAGGAGCACCTTGACCCGGCACTTACATCGTGGCAATCACACTCGCATTTTCTGCAGGAAATGCACCTCTATAGTTAAATGTTGCAATTGCATTACTATGCAGGGCACTTTGCTTAATAATAAGTATTTTATTGATTATCTATACATATGCTGGGGGACGTAAACGGGTGGAATCCTGTGGAATGGCTCAGCCATCGATATGCAGTGTGATGTTGACCCAACGCTGGTAAATAGGTCGAGTTTGAATTGTAAATGTTCCTCCAGTGAGCCGATCAGCGCGCGCTCAGAGTGGAAACGGCCCCAAAAATGGGTCGTGTCTCTTTAAGAAGAAGCTCGCGTCTCTCCTCCTGTTGCACCGAGAGGCTGGCCGGTGTTTTTCCACTCGTGCCGATGTCTGACGGTCACCCGTTTTAAAAGACAAAGGTAGGAAAGAAAAAGCTTATAAATTAAATTGACCGCGGCACATCCTACTGCGCCTCTCACGAGAACCGAGGACGAGTCAGAGCTGGGACAATAAAAAGGGAAAAGCATCTTAGGTAAGGTAAGATCCAATATACAGAAAGGAGGCACATATTTTAATATTATTATAAATGCACATAACATTTATATCAACTCATTTACACTTATGCGTATAAAAAGGGAATTCATCATTTCAAGTTAAGCATTTAATCATCAAAGTTTTGTTTTGTCTTCTTTTTTATTTTTTTTTTTTATTTTTGAGTTTCACTTGTCAGGAAGTTGATTCGTTTCACTTTATTTTTTGTATCACTATTCTTTTTCTGTCCACACATCCTTCTACCTTTGATAGTCCATTAAAGGGTCCTGCTTTAGACGCGCTGCTTTATTATAACTTTTATTATTATTATTATTATTATTATTATTATTATTATTATTATAGGCTCCTACACACTATAATATTCTCCAAATGATAAGTAACTTGGTGCTGCTCTAGCACAGTCTACAAAGCGTTTGGAGGGATTATAACGCAGTGGGAATCGTATTTATAATCTCAGAAACAGGCTTTAAACGGATTTGATGCTGTTTTCAGTCGCGTCCACTGCATTAGCGGAACGGAAACGCACTTGCGCGCAAAGAAGCGCCTGCGAGATTTTGAGGTTACATTAGGTCAGAGTGGTCCAGCAGTCTAAAGGAGCAAATAGAAGATTATTTTCCACCTGCTAAGTGGCTTTAATAGCTTTTAAGCAATAAAGAATAAAATTTGCAAGCTTGATGGTCTGGTTATGTGTTTGATTATTGCTGGTTGATACCCAAAATATATTGTGATTTATGTTTTTCATGCATTTTGGCTATATTTATATGCATAGCTCTTATATACAAATAAGAGAGCTGTACTACAAAAAAAAAGAATGTAAAACAAGCACCTGCATCCCCAGTTCGATCCCGTCTCAATCGGACTCTGCATGTGTGTGTAGTTTAGACATGCATGTGAGGTTAATTGGCGTTTCTAAAGTGCCCTTAGTGTATAAGTGTACTTACTTTCATTTTAATTTTTAAATAGTTGTTCCTGCCTTGTACCCTGTGTCCCTGCCATTAAGCAAAGAAGAATATGCACGAATATCCGAGCTCTTATTAGTAAAAATAGTGTGTTAGTCTTAAGTAAAACTTTATGGTGATATCGCTTCCTTATTGTCTACCAACCAGCCTTAATAATGACACATAACTGAAACATTATGAGTCACGCTTGTGTGTTAAATGGGCTTCACAATACATCTTTGATATATAATACACCTATGTATTGCATGTTTTTTTAGCTCTTATCCACAGGGGTTCAAATCCCACCTCTGCCACTGTTGGGTCCTTAAGCAAGTCCCTTAACCCACAATTGCTTAGATTGTAAGATTGTATTAATTATAGTCACTCTGAATAAGGGCATCTGCTAAATTATGTAAAACTCTCAACTGATAAATTGTGCCAGGTGGAATTCAAACCCTGTACCTGCTGTTCCATAGCTCAGAACCGTAACCACTAGATACTATAAAAGATCAAGGTACACATTTCTTAATAGAAATAGTAGTAGTTAAAGGGTGTGTAGCCGATAAAAATGGAATAACTCTAATGTCTTGATTATTAAGAACAAAATGTGGCCATAGAAGACCTTCCAGTTGGCCAATACCAGTCACTGGGATGGACGTTCTCCAGAATTCATCCTACACTCTTTGAAAACAGTAATTTTGGTTTGAAATTCAGGGGTGTCTCCAAAAGATCTGGACATACCGTCCAATTTAGTGGCAGAAAGACTACAACTGACAAACTATTGTGACTTTAATATTCTCATCTCGTCTCATAAGCCCAAATTCATATTACGGTATACAACAGATGTTTCCTCATCATACTAGGCAAGAATCTCCTTTTAATTTTACCAGTATCCCAAGAAGTTCTGCGAATGCTTAGTTAGAGTGCACCTGCTCAAATTTAGAAAGAAGGTTCCAATCCGAAAGCTCTAAACATGCATACGATGTCTCAATCCAACATCAGCTGGAGACCAGCCCAACCCCACCTCCCTCGATCAAACAGTTTTTGTCTTACTCTTTTCTTGCCCTGAATAAGTCAAACCCCAAAGTAGCTGTCCAATTCCACTCCCCCTGGACTCCCTCCTTTTCCTGGCCTCAAGGCAATTTAAGGATTGACCCACAGTCTAAAAACGTGGCAGGAACCCCAACGTCTTGCACTGGCATGTTTTTTGGGTTCATTCTCCTCCGAGGAGCTCAGCAGTGCTCGGTGAAAAGCTGGACCGCCTAGCTGCTTCTAAATCCATGTCTTCATTGGAGGATGAAGTGCAATGTGAGAGGTAAAGACTGAAATGAGGATTTTTTTTGTCCTTCCCTTTTGGCTTGTTGACTATGGTAGATTTGGTGCAATGGTGAGTTCAAGAGGAGAGAAATGGAAAGTTCTGTCAGAGATTGTATTTCCAGGTGAAATGACTATAGACTTGTTCCCTTAACATATCTGACCTTATATCCGATCCAGAATGTCAGATGATAAACAGCAGAACAAGCTGATGATAAGCAAACAATATATTCTGGGTCAGTAGTACCTACAGGTCAAGGAGATTTATTTTTCATTCTTTATAGCTGATCATTTTCTTGAGGAACTAGTTTGTGAACCAGGAACGCCAACGCTAGGAAGAGTGAGAGTTCTTGGTGGAGTCCTCATAGTAGAGACCTGATAAGCTTCTAGAATAAGTCTAAATGTCTTCAAGACCCATTAGAGTTGAAAATGCTTCTTGATGCATCTTGTAAATTGTGTTGAAGATACAGGTTATATACCAATAGTGTTCATAAAGACCTGGCTGAATTAAAATAACATTGGTGGTTTTGGTGGTAATGGGAAATTGTTGGAATGTTGGAAAGCAATATCATCTAATGGTCAGATTTCTCATTTGTGGTAGACACACAAACCAAATACTGAAAAACATCTGAACCAAATAGACATAGTTTCAAATGAGATTATTTCTTATATTATAACCATTGGTAAATTTGCTCACTCTCATCTTCATGGCCACAGTGGCTCAGATTTTATGATACCCATGGCAGAACCTCAGCTGACTGGGCTGATAAAGCTCAGAACATCTCACCTTGTATCAAAATTTAGCAGACTCTTTCTAAGACCATCTGTTTGGACAAGATCTAACCAGCTCATAATAACGTGCACGGGCAGTTCTGGTTGAAATGCTAAGTTAAGTTTGCTCACTATCTTGGATCCCTCATCACAGAAGACCTGAAGCACTATCATGAGATGTTAAGACGAATCTGCACCTCTCACCTTGAATTTCCTCCAGCACAAGTGACTCATCCTACAAAACTGCCGCTGGTAATCATTTAACAGATTCCTTCTACTGCAGATACACCGAACCACATAGGAAGGTCTTATATGGAAGATCTGTTTGCTGAAGGTCTGACCATGAACTGTCCAGCTCTCAGTGAAGTTCATGGGCAAAGCAGCTCTTCTTAGAGCGTCGTTTTGAATGCAAGTATTGCTGTTGCTCATATATTCACGAGGAATATTTTTGGAGGATACTGCATCACAAAAGACTTCATATCTTGTTCCAGATCCAGAAAATCTAACACAACTGCCTCTGGTGCAGATTACCAAACTACCAAACCAAACAGATAAGGTGTGTTTGCACAAGGTCTGAACATGTGGGTAAACAAATGGTTCATGGGCAACACAGATTCTGGTGAACTACAATCCAAGGTTATTTATACTGAATCTTTTTTTCTCCGGGCACTAATGCAAACGAGTTTTCCCAATAGAAGGCAAGAAACGTGTTGCTTTTGATTCTTTTGCTTTCTTATTTAAAGGAAGACTGGATATCTGAATGGATGGGGCTCACGATGGACCATTTCTTAGCAGAGGTTCAAAATGGTGAAAACGTACAGCGGTGAAGACGGCTCATGGACAGAGAAAATGTAAATGTAGTACTGTGCTTGTGAAATTTAAGTACATACAGTACATACAGAGGTGGTTTATTTGAAAGTAGAGAAGATGTCCTTTATTACTGTCGATGGTATGAACTTCCTTGTTCTCATTGCCGAGTTCAAATTTTAAACTTTGACACGTGAATCCGCATCCTCGACTGACAGCGTGACTGCTTTGGTCTCGGTTTTGATTAGTACCGTAGAGCCAAAATGGAAGAAAAGTGCAGCCTTGCTTCAGCACGACATTTTATGTAGCAAGCGTTCTCGAACTGCGACTGCTGCGAACTCACAGCCATTTCTCTATCATAGCACCTCCTCTGAAGCAGAAGTGAAGTTAGTAGTACTCCTTTCAAACGCCTCCTCATTTTATGCTAACAGCATCAAAATGGACTGTTTGGACCTCCAATCTGTTCAATGAAAATACAGTGGTGCCACAGTACTCGCCGTTAATTCGTTCCAGGAGGTGGGTGGAGTTTCAAAAATAACGAGTTCTGAGCTTTTTTCGCAAAAGGAATAAGCTAACATTTTATGAATGTGCAGAAACATTCATATGCAACATTAAATGCCTTCAATTTGTCCTTAAACACTATAAAAAACAATAATTAGATGAAATACTAACATTTATTATACATACTGTAAGTACTATCGTGGTTCTCACTGTTTTCCTTTTGGTTGGCTGTTATCACTAACCTTAGACACATGGTGACTTATTTGCATTAAGAATACTTGTTAAAAAAAAAAAAAAAAAAAAAAACTTGTGAAGTGATCGAGGAATGAGGTACGATTGTATCTACTATGACCTCAACTGTACATGGTGATTTAACTGTAATTAAAACCTGGAGTGTAAATTCGTGAAAGCTGAAGGCTGGCTTTATGTGATTTTTGATTGTTTGTTAGTGTAGTGTAAAGTGTTTATACTAGCCCATGTTTGATTCACATTACCCACGTTTAGCCGCCGCCTTTAGCCAGAGCAATTAATAGCTGAGCCGAGCAGTTAAAGATTAAGGGTCTTGCTTTAGAGCTTTTTTTGGGATTTGACTCGTAAGCCTCCTATTACTAATCTAATGACACGACCCTGACACGTGATTATCCATCAAAATCTTACAGGTATAATGTATTATAATCTATGGCACACCTTGAGTAAGGGCTGATGGGAGCTAATATAGAGATCATATATAATATCAGTATGGTAATTAATCGTGGCGCTAATATCGAGAATCATGCTAGCTCCACCAACCAGTGATCTGCCCAAGGAGGTGATAACTTAGTTTTAAACTTTTAACATCCCTGGTTTCCTGCAAAAACGCTGTTTGACAAGTAGCTGCTGCGCTCCCTCTTTAGCCTGAACCAAAAGTAGAGTACGCTCGCTTCCCACAGCTCCCTGGGGAACCCCTAATTAGAAGCGATTTGCTTTGCTGAAGTTATAGGTCAATGAATCAACCAAAACATCAAGCCACCGTTCCTTTCTGCTCTGCCTCTCCATCTGTTTCCGTCTGGGGGGCTTTGCAGAGACGAGGACGACTTCAGTCATGCACGCAGAGGACCGGGCTGCCGGGGGAGACTCTGGGTCTGCTGGCGTCCATGCGAGGCTCGTTACATAAGGGTTATTTTAAATCTGTGCACATTTCCTGAGGCTGCTCTCGTTAAAACTTTGTCCTCCTTCAGCTTTCATTGCATTCCACTACACGCAGGGTCACTTACATGAGTACCACCGGTGTCCGGTTTGCAAAACAGGCCCACTTGTAATTCCCAGGCTGTGTCTGAGCAAACGCTAAATTGTTATTGACAGCAGCAGGAGGCTCTGGCTAATGCCCTCTACTGCTGCACCTCAATGGTTTACACCAGCAAATCATGTAAACAAGCAAGCTCAGAGACTCAACTGGGATTCGGCCAGTTGTTGAGTGGGCCTATATTTAAGACTCTATGATTAAGACTACATGATAAGAGCTTACATTTATGGCATTGAGCAGACGCCCTTATCCAGAGTGACTTACAACTGATACAATCTTATAATCTAAGGAATTGTGGTGGGTTAAGGGTCTTGTTCAGGGGTCCAGCAGTGGCAGCTTGACAGAGGTGGGATTTGAACCCTGGACCTATTGATCCATAGTCCAGTACTCTAAGCACTAGGCTACCACAGTCCCCCTACACTAATTTTGAGTGTAGTAGTTTGCTACCAAGTACTAGACACCGATTCAGTGCTGAAGAAGTTCCTATGGGGTCTCACCTGACCTCAAGGCCTCCTTGTCTGAGGGGACTCGTTGCTTGCCGTCATTGTCCGTTCCTCTTGAGATGGTGAGGCCTAACGTGCTGTCCTAACCGCTAGGCTACCACAGTCCCACAGATATTTGCTTGGTTAGGTTGTGCAGAGATTAACATCATAAATAACTAGACAGGTGCATTTTCTGCAGAAAAGGCGAGTGTGATTGCCATGATGCAATTGCCGGGTCAGGGTGCTCCCCGGTCCATGCATGCCGATTTTCATGTTTCTAGCTCAAAAAGTGTCAGAGTTACCACCGTGGGAAGTCGGACGTAATGTTAAGTCAATGGGAAATTTTTCTCACGTTTTCACGCATAGCACGCGAATGTAAAGTGCAAATTCTTAGCTCTGTACAAGCAACTGTGTCCCGAGAATTCTGCACGTTTCGGTGTTTGTCCCGTGTCGATATCTCGAAAACTGCGGGCGAAATTAAGCGTCAAAAAATGGGCAAATAACATTGTGCTCAATGGGTTTCCTATGGCTGGAAATTGTGGGCATGGTAAAAAGTGACCGGAGTGCCCGATCACTCCGTGACTTCAATTGCCGGGTCAGGGTGCCCCACGGTTCATGCATGCCGAATTTCATGTTTCTTGCTCAAAAAGTGTCAGAGTTACGGCCGTCCAAATTTGGCCGTAATGTTAAGACAATGGGAAAACTTTCTCATGTTTTTGCATGTAGCGCGCGAATGTGACATGCAATTTCTTATCTGTATACAAGCAACCATCTCCCGAGAATACTGCACGTTTTGGTGTTTGTCCCGTGTCGATATCTCGAAAAATGCGGGCGAAATTACACGTCAAAAAACGGCTGATTAAGAAGAAGAAGAAGAAGAAGATAGATGACCTTCGGATAACAATAGTATGATTGCGATAGCCAAAAGTCCTATACGTCTATGTGATGAGCACTAAAAAGACACATGGGCAGGATGATACACTTGATGGCCAAAAAAAGGTCCCCACCTGTCGGGTTGTATGAGGTCAGCTGCTACCTTAATATACAGAACCATCAAGTTATTCCATCAATGCATTTTTTCTTTCCTGATGGCACGGCCATATTCCAAGACGCCAGGATTCATGTGGCTCAAATTGTGAGAGAGTGGTTCAGGGAGCATGAGACATCATCTTCACATGTGGCCACCACAGAATCCAGACCTGAACCCCATTGAGAATCTTCAGGATGTGATGGAGAAGGCAGTCCAAATCTCCATCATCGATACAAAATCTTGGTGGTAAAACGAACGCAACTCTGGATAGAAATAACGCTAAAGGTGGTCAGTGTTAGTGCGTGATCTTTTGACCAGGCAGTGTATGTAACTGTATTATAAGAAGCATATGTGTGTAGAGTCAAGTCTTATTTATAGCTCACGTCACACTCAGATGTAATGAATATTGTAATGAATTCATTAAGACAAGCCTGCGAGTCATTGGCTGAATCCCACGCTGGAATCCTCCGTCCTTGGACTGACGTTGCGACCTCTCAGTGTTACCGGGAAA
Organism: Loricariichthys derbyi; assembly: GCA_033118015.1. Lineage (NCBI taxonomy): Eukaryota > Metazoa > Chordata > Actinopteri > Siluriformes > Loricariidae > Loricariichthys > Loricariichthys derbyi. The sequence goes on from JAVSBU010123274.1 coordinate 8,518, forward strand.
GCTTTTTAAAGCTGTGGGATGACAATGGAGGATTTAAATAGCTGGCGGGTCTTCAGTAAGTCCTCTGAAATAAACCAGAGGTGAGGATTGCTGGCTCTGGCCCTTCCCCTCTCTGAGCGTTCGAGGCTCAGGTTACCACGCACGACGCTAATGCTTTTGAGGAGTGGAAATTTACCGTTCGGGCCCGTGTCATCCCCTACGCCATAGCCAAGCCCAATCTGCTGATAGCATTTAATTGTCTTATCGTGAGGGGGCGGTCAGAGCGTCAATCTGGCTTTACTTTGAGCTGTGCACACTTTTAGACTGGCAGTAGAGGCATGGTGACGGAGGGCAGACGGCAGGACTAACTAACCAAGGAAGCCATGAGGGAGATGTAAGTCTGTGAAATTGTTTATAAAGGTGATTTGTACCTGCATTTTTCTACGCTAATCAGTAGAGACACTTGAAGAAGTTGAAAGGTCTTATTCTTAATTCTATTCTAGGCCAGCCAAGAGCTGTGAGAAATGACAATGATACTTATGATATGTAACTCTAGCTGTAATGTACAGTCTGCACTCGATTAGCCAACCTGAGCAAAGATTTGAACTTCCAAGCCAAGTGACTTTCTGTATGAATGAGGACACGGGACACCAGCGCAGCATGATTTCACTGTTATGTAATGGAATGTGGTTCGGATGTAGAAATCCTCTGAGCCATGGACATGTGCAGGTTTAACTTCGCCAGAGAAGATCGTTGTCTAAACTTTATTTCATTTAACCAGGAGTCATCTTGTTATTGTGGTGTAGCATCAATAATCCTCAGTAATCGACCCTTAATATGTCAAAAAGTATTTTATACAATGGATTGTACAATCCCTGGACAAATTATGTGTTATAGAAATGTTATTTCCAGATTATCTTCCCAGATCTTGGAGAAAACTCTAGTATGTAATGTGGAAGTCTTGCTAAACTTTATCCAAAATTTTAAGGGGGTTTAGAGGTTGATCCACCAGATTTTTGTCACTCTTTAACAAAAAACGACTCCTTTATTTAATGACGCTTAAACAGCAGGTTAAAATAGTCTGTTGCTTATACAGTAGATACTACTAGATCAGAATCAGTGTCTCCTCTTACAGTGTGAGCTGTGCATGAGGATATTTAGATTGTTTTTCTAAAGAAATCTGCTACATGGCAAGCTCGAAAGTTTATTAAATTGCAGCCAGGAAATCATTAATCTTGGTGGAATACAGTCCTAATGCTGCACTAGATCTCCTCAGAACTCGTCTTGAGTTTGAGAGTCGAGTCCCAGCTGAAATGATCCACAATTCAGTATCTCAGTAGCTCTTTCTCAGTGAAGATCTCCGCTGTTTCGAGTTTTTCTTTATTGTTACATTTACAGTACAGTATTCTTCGTGGGAATTAGTCACCATGGGTTATAAGAAGGTTAGCAATAACAGCCAAACAGAAGGAAAACAGCGAGAACCTCTGTTTGGTACGATACCCTCCTGCTTAGGCTGAGAGTCGGGGCGGCAGGCTGCTGAGCAGCAGTGCTGCGAGTTGAGCAATGGACTAGGCATTTTGCTTTTCACTTTCAATATTTACAAGGGTTTAAAACACTTACCGATTTTGCCAAACTGTGTGTTAGCTGTTTAAAGGTAGGCTCTGCTATAATACAGTATAGATTGTATAACTTGGATGGATTTGTTGGAATGTATCATCATCGCAAATAAGGGAGCACCTGTAAAATATAATTAATGCATATAATTCCTTAAACGCTGTGAATTTTCTGGAGGATTGGAAGGGATTCATTCCATATACAATATTTCTTTTGGGAGTAATCTCTGGAACAAAGTAACGAGGTACCATTGTGCTCCTTCTCCTTCTGATCGCCATCTCCTACGAACCTCCCTACTCAGCAATAATAGACACTACTTCAAGCCTGTGTGTCTCTGGGTGTCCGTGGGTCGCTTAGGCATTCACAGAAAGTATAAGAACAAACGGATTTTAAAGGCCCAGTTTTGTGAGTTTCAGTGGTGAAAATATTGCAGTGACTTCTCTTTGATGATTGGTCAAACTCTCAAATGGCCGCGTAGTTGATATTTTATTAGGCAACGCAACTAACTGCAGCTCCACTTGTGGCTTACCTGTAGTGCACCACACAAGACTGGCTGTCTACCTAGCTATCTAAAACGGTATCTAAAGTTTTGGCACCCCGTGTCAAATTACAAACACATTACCACTAATTTTGGGTATTTCCTCATATTTATGAGGGTGATGCCACCTCCTTTGGCAGCTTTTGTCCCACATCATCCTGCATAGCCATACTCCACTTTTGACCCGTTGTGTGTTTGGTCACCTTTTGTGTTTTGCCCTTCGAATGGGTCTGTGCTAGTGCAAGCAGACCAGAGGTGCCCCCATATGACACAAAATGAGCTCACATTCACAGGTTGAAAGTCTCAGACAAGGTAGAACACAAAGGAAAACAAAACAATGGCCAGACTAAGAACTAAAGGAACAAAGGATTACATAAGCAGTTGAATGGTTGAAGAAAAGGGTCAAAAGCAGAGGAAATCTATGGAAGATGATGCAGGCTAAAAGCGACCAAGAAAGCACTTTTATCATGACAGAATTCAAACTATATCCAAACGAAAACCAAGACTTGCCATGTGGCAGGTTTATTGGCACCTTGCCAGTTGATATTCTGTTTCACAGCAGAGGTGGTGTCAACTATTTTGGTTGCACTTTCAGCATGACTGTAATTTTTCCATACATGCCAAGTTGAAAAGGAACCAGGCTCATGGGTGCCAGAGTATTTCTGATATCTTTATCTGGCTTGGCGGGATGGGATCTGGGCTTCTCCATGGCACTTTTGGCCCGTGCTTTGAAACGAGACACCATGAGCCAGTAATAACAATTCCCTCTGCGAATAGCTTCTTGACACATAAGCACCGAGTTTAATTAAAGAGACAGAGCGTGCGCAACACTTGTCGCACATGCTCAACTTCTGAGGGTCGTCCATCTGAGTGTAATTTTCATGTTTCAAGCTTGGTGTGAACATTTATAGTGTGCCAAGTATAGAGAGGATTCTTTGTTTATTACCTCGCCCCCTGTGCTGACGATTTAATTAATCTTTAAGTTTAATTAGAGCATTTACTGAATGTGGCCATCATATAAAAATGCCACAAATGTGCATGTAATTCTAGGAATTTACCAGCAGATGGTGCCAGACAGTTTGGATTACTTTGGTGACACCTGCCAGTACAGCAGTGGAACTGCATGTTCATTATGCAGCTCGCATTTTGCGTAAACTAATAAACATGTAAAGGTTTGTAGTAGTCCAATTTACATTATTGTCAGCGTTAGAGCATACATTTTAGAAAACAAAAAACTTGTCATGCTCATCACGTCTCATATCAGCGATAAGTCACATGATATTTTCAGCATCAAGTCAGTAGCTTTGTAACTAAAACCACAAACCAAAAATGTCAAAACAGAGGAACTACATGACGTGTCAGTGTCCACTGTAATAACTAAATAAATACAGCCATTCTCTCTTCTTTTTTTTAGTACTTTCAGGACCTGATTTGGGTCCATGGCTAATTTTGATCCTTGATCTCATTCCACAGCATGGCACAAAAAGAGAAGCTCCAATGTCTGAAGGACTTCCACAAGGATACGCTAAAGCCATCCCCAGGAAAAAGTCCTGGCACCCGGCCCGAGGACGAGGCGGAAGGCAAACACCCGCAACGGGAGAAGTGGGCGAGCAAGCTTGACTTTCTTCTGTCGGTGGCTGGTGGCTTCGTTGGTTTAGGAAACGTCTGGCGTTTTCCGTACCTCTGCTATAAGAATGGTGGAGGTGAGTAAACTTTCATATATGACCCCAAAAATTTGTAGTTAAATTAAATCTACAGACAAGGATTTAAAAAAAGAAGAAGCAGAAAAATAAAGTTACATCCATTCAAAAACTCAATAATTATTTGAATGAATATAAAACAGCAATATAGACTAAAGTGAAGGAGAATAGCGAAAAATTAATTTAATTTAAATTAAATTAATAATTAAACCTACAAAAAGTACAAAAAATTAAAAAAAAAAAGTTAAACCAGGAAAATTTACAGTTCACCTAAATAAAAATAGAATTCTGATGCACCTCTTTTGGTGCCTAAAACTATACAAAATATTTAATGAAAACCAGGAAAATCACCTATAAAATTGATAAATAAACCCAAATATAAACATTTGTAAGACAGAAAAATACATATAGAGAATCTTTTAATAATAAAATAAAATAGAAAATAAAAATATTGAAAAAATAGGACAGTTAAATAAAGTTAAACTTAGACATAAACTGACAGTTAACGGTCAGTTGTGGATTTAACATGCAATCACAGTTTCAACTAAATTACAAACTAAATTAGAACTAAGAAAAGAAGTAATGATTTTGTTAAAAAAATAATCTCAATTTCACTCTGAATGAAAAAATAATTTTAAAGCAGTTATGCAGTAGCTTTTGTGATCTGTAAGAGATATGAGATCGTCTGTC
>JAVSBU010123380.1:0-13037 GCA_033118015.1 Loricariichthys derbyi
ACTTTATCCGTCCTTGTCACTCCCAAGGAGAACCTCAACATCTTTAGCTCTACCACTTCCAGTTCTTTCTCCTGTCTATTTGTCCCTTTTCTCACCGCAGATCACAATATCATCTGCAAACATCATATTCCATGGGGATTCCTGCCTGACCTCATCTGTTAGTCTTAAGTTACACTTACCAAGGAGAGTTATTTTAAACATGTAATATCTAAATGCAGTGACTCATACAGAAAGCTGTCAGCCATTTGCTCCCAGAATGAAATTCTCTGACTAGGACAGTCATGTAATGTGGAATCATTATGTGAATCACATGCAAATGACCTGGCTGACATGGCATTTAGGTTGAGACTGAAGACATTTAAGTCTCGGGTATAAAACGGTGAAGCCCCAGACGTTCAGGGTTCAACAATAACGATGGCCCGAATGCCCAGGGCAAATTAAAATGTGCCGTCGGGACAAAATCGGTCAGGCCATTTCATGTTGGGTTGGGGGCGCGCAAGAAAAAAACAACGTGGACAAACTCAATTCAATTAAACATTTACCCCTCGTAATGAAAAAGCGCTCTAGTCCACTCGCACGTCCAGTCAAAACCAATCATTTGATTTGTTGATAAACGACGTTAGAGCGAGGTGAGCAGGAAATTGTCAGCGAAGCGCGAATACAAAGCTGCTTATTCCCGAGAAGGGAAACTTTATTTTACTACCGCTAAAAGCATAATTGAACAATCAAAATGAACCACTCGAGAGTCGACTCACTCCACGAGTGAACATGATTCCTTTGTTCAGCCTGAACTTAAAGGGCCAGCAGAACAGTCTGCTTAATCCAGTGTCTGTGTGTGAATACTATTTAGTGTTCTGTAGCTAATTATATAATACAAGCTAATATAATAATATAATGTTAGCTAATATAGTAGCTAATTTAATATAATGTAAGCTAATATAGTAGCTGATAATGTAAGCTAATAATATAATGTAAGCTAATATAGTAACTAATGAAAGCTAATATAGTAGCTGATAATGTAAGCTAATATAATGTAAGCTAATATAGTAACTAATGAAAGCTAATATAGTAGCTGATATAATAATATAATGTAAGCTAATATAGTAGCTAATACAATATAATGTAAGCTAATATAGTAATAGCAGTAAGATGTGAGAATGTTTACTTATATTAATAAAATATAACCATAACTAAACACATTAGCATTTGTGTACTTATTTATATGTGAATAACATTTTAAAACCCAAATAATTTTGGGACAGTAGAAATTTGGTATGGTACAGTAAACTTTCCAGGGGAAAAAGTTAACATTGAACCCTGGACGTTACTGCATTAAAGGCAGCGATGCACCGATCCGATACACTGGACAGGTGGGCAAGATGTTTCCGATACACATTCGATTCGGTATCTTAGCCATGATGGCTCCTCACTTGGAGCTCAAGAAGGCTTTAAGATTAGATGAACAGAAAAGATTCACATAATTATGAATGATCACATTCAAGGAAATAATTTGAAATGTGCCACGGCTGTTTCTCTATGCTGTGTTACAGCAGAATAAAATCCTCGTGCAGGAACTCTGCCCTCTGACGTTACCATATCGGTTTCACCAGCGATGCTGCGTTTAATGTCCATCTGATCAATGTTTGTTCATTTAACAGTTCAGGTCTTAAGAATTACATTTCTGCAGATATTGAATTATATCTTTATGGGACAACACTATAGAAATTAACCTTGAACATAATAAAGTAATAAGTGTACAGCTTGTATAGCAGTATAGATTTACTGTCTTGTGTCTAGCTGACACTGGGGTAATTTAGAGACACCAATTAACCTAACGCACATCACCGGAATACGGGAGGAAATCGAAGTACATGGGGAAAAACCGTTCAGAAACAAGGCGAACATACAAACTCCTCACAGGCATTCCACAGCCCAGAGTTGGGTTTAAAGGAAAGAGCAGTGAGGTGACTGCGCTAATTAGATATGCCACTGCACCGTCAGCGAATTTAATCTACAACAACTCATCCTTTTTAATTTCTAACAGCCTTAGGCAAAAGGTGAGCATTTCAAAGGATTTTAAATAAATGCAGGGCCAACACTATTAGAAGAACTCTGTTATAACAGGTTAAGTCAGATCGTTCAAGAGAGATTTCTGGGTAACTGGGTCAAAGCTTCACATTTCTGTGCCATTGGGCCAAGCTACGATCCTAAAGGGCTTGAAACGGTGCCATCAGGATTTACATCATAGGCATGAGGATGAAAAATCACTGCTCATCAGCACGAGCCAGGATTCAGGTTTAAGGCTCTGAAAAAATGTATTTGGATGCATACACGTCAGAATGGTGGGTATAAATGTATATTTAAACAATAAAGGTGTTCAGTAAAAGATAACTGGTTAAAACAGAAGAATATTAATTAATTCCGTCTGTCATTTCAGACAAGACAGAAGCGTTGCACTGCACCTGAAACACTGTGCATTCAAATAAGCAATGTAGAGAAGAAATTCCAGATTTGAACAAGTAATTTGCTGCACTGTACCACCTCTTCTCAATCTATGAATCCCATCACACAACCCAGACATTTTTACACCACATGCAAGAGCCTGAAAGAACAAGTTTTATGCACACAAAACTATAGACAAAATGCAAATACCCCTTAAGTATCTAAATTCAATCAATTAAATCCGAGCTAATTTTATTTTAAGCCCCACCCCTTTAAACTTTGTTTAAAAACTTTATTTGGTAAACTTTGCTGTCTCCCTGTCGCTCTTATGCAGTCACACAGGTGGGTTGCTGATGTCTCATGTGATCCCTTTTGGCTGTGTTACCCTCTGGTTCTTCACTTTTAAAAACCTGTTAGTATGCTGCTACAGTGTCCCTCCGTCAATCAAATGAGGAGGTCATGGCACCAAGATATCCCAACGAGGATATATAACCAGATCCTAAAATGACTATGTACCAACTACAACATTTTATAAATGTCTGATTAATTTCGTTTGTTTAAACTATTCCTGGAAACTTAATTAGATACCGTAGTTAATTCTTAAGCCCAATGAGGATGGGCCCCTCAAGGTTTTTTCCTAATAACATTTAGGAGGTTTCTCCTTGCCACTGTCGCCCAAGGTTTGCTCAATTTCGGAATAGTCATAGATATGAGAAGATAATCGAAATCTGCTTGAGACAATACTCCATTATATAAAGCGCTATAGAAATTTGACTTAATTTCCAGGTTGTAAATGGGACAAAAGGTTGGATTTTTACAGGGAACTACATTTGCTTGTTTGTATTCGTCTTTTACGTCTTGTCCGCTCATCAACTTTTCTCATGGAAAAAGAGCTTACGTACAAGACAACTAGTTTATGTTTATAGAGCATTTCAGTTTGCCACGTTCCATCATTCAATATTTAAATCTAAGATTTCAGTCCAGTGATCGGGGAACCAGAATTTTCTATAATCATGGTTAACAAAGGAACTCAACTGTGTTATGTTAATTATACTTTGAAATTAAAGGACAAAGTGAACAAACTTTTACGAACCGGTTCTGGACTCACCTCGCCCTTCATCATCCTCACCCTCGCCAGCCACCAGCCGCAGGGCTCCTGCTCGTTCGCTCGAGAGTACACCTGATACAAAGGACAAACAAATGAATGTGCATGAGTTGGTTCTGTGGATGCGCTCTAGATTTTTGTAGGGAGGTTGTCCACATAGACTTTTACACATTATGGTCAAAAGCCACCATTAGATATACTATTGTTTTAGCAACAGTACAATGAACATGTATAATTAGTCTCTTTATCCGAATACATCCAGAAATTACAGGAATTTTGTATGCAGTATCAAAAAGGAAAAAGAGGCTACAGGGTATTTAGCATGAGCTTCCCTTAAACTTAAGCTAAGACATGCTAAAGCTCACAAAGATTGGAATAAAGGTCAGTTTAAAGGTTATGGAGTGACAACACCATTACAGTTTTGGATCCAGTCTTCCACAATGTCTTATATATGGTCACTATAGCATTGAGTCTAATGGTGGCTGAAGACTTTTGCACAGTTCCGTATGTCACATATTCAAAAGCAGCACTTTTTAAAAGTATTTTGAAGGTAAATGGCCCTATTATTATCATCAATATGGTCTCATCACTATTAGCAGTATGAAGTTTTAGGGCATCAACTTGAACTGTGGTCGGCGACCGTTGCCTACCTCCACTTCCTCTCCCTCTCCAATGTCCTTGTGATAGTCGGAAGGTGGTGGCAACCTCACGTCGCTAAATGGCAGCTGTCTCTCTGGTTGCCAGCTAAGAGAAAAAGGGAGAAAAATTAATAAAAAACGAAATCATTATCTGTCCCCTATCCTTCAGAGACCAAAAATTAAAAAAAATTCTTTGCATAAAGAGCCACATGTGCAGAAGAAAGTCACAGAGAAAATTTCATGCTCAAAAAGCCAACGCTACGTTTAAAAGCACCTCATCCATAACGACACTTAGGTGCATATGGTTCCATCACATGACCTGACGACCTTCCATAGTTCCAGTTCAGCACAAGCACCTTTTGAAGGTAGTCCGGAGCGAACATGGTGAGCACTCTGACTAGGCAGTCCCTTTCTCAACAGGGGGCGCTGCACAGTGCAGTAACGAGCATTAAAAACTGTGTGACATATCACAGCAGCTTCTCTGTCCCTTCAGATGGGACAGGATTCAGACCTCTTGCATGTTGTTGGGCCTTGGGAGCCAACACCACGTTGAGGGTTCATCCCTCCTCAGACCCTGTTTGTAGGTACTCGCCACTACTGACTGGGAGCACCCCAAGAAAACCCTTGTTTAGGAGATTCTCTGACCTGGTCGTCTGGTCATAACCATATATCTGTCACTAAAGGGGCTTAAAGGTTGACATTTAAGCCCCTTTTAGGGTTATTTACCTAGAAAAAGGAAGGTAGGCAACAAGTGCCAGCATAACAGATCAAATAAAATTAGCAAGGTTGTTTGGTTTAATTTTAAACGCCTTTACATCTGGAGATTTTGACCAGCAGGATCTTAAGTACGGCCCAAGTCTTGTACACACTCCCCAGGGCTTTCAAATTATGCCGGCGCCAGGTGCATTTTCCACCTACTCCACCACTCTGTGCCGTCTACTTTTTAATTTAAGTAGCGCAATTCATATATTTCCCTCTAGGTGTCAGTCATAACTTATGATAAGTTGCCGGCTACTTTGGCATGCCCCCCTGCTACTCCAAAACAATTTGAAAGCCCTGACTGCCTGGCCAAAAAAAAAAGAAAAAAAAAGAAAGGTTACCAGCTGGATTTAACTAATCAAATAATTACTGGATAATTATGGCATGGGTGATTGTTTCATCTGCCAATTAAATTAAATAACTGTTTCATCAGTTATTTAACCCTAACTGAAACAGTGCGCAGCTTTTCATTTGTTAAACAACCATGTTCCAAGACATCCTGTGGTCATAATTTGTTTCATAAGAGTCATTATTGGCATGCATCAACCAGAGAAAACAAGCTAGTAAAATCAGGTTAAGAACTGTCCAACACATTATTAAAAAGTGGAAGGACAGTGAGGAAACAATCTTCGAGGAAGGAATGTGATCGGGAGGAAAAATAAAATAAAATAAAAAATAATCACCGCATGCAATCATGTGGTCTGAGGTGTCCAGATTTACCCTGTTCCAGAGTGATGGACGCATCAGGATAAAAAGAGAAGTGCCTGAAGTTATGTACCCATCATGCCTAGCGCCTACTGTATCAGCCGGTGGAGGCGGAGCTACAATCTGGGGTTGCTGATGCAGCTCTAGATCAGGTCTCGTTTCAGCAACGTTACGGCCCAAAGAATGAGATATTGCAGTACTTGAGTTGCATGCTCTTGCTTGAGTCTCTACGGTTTGGTGCATTCACCGAATGCGTTTTATTGTTATGGTGGTTCCCAGTGAGCACGTAACAAGTTGTAAAAGCAGGCAGTAGGCGTGATGCTCAGGAAAGATCAATAACGTCACATTTCTCATCGTTAACTGTAAGTAAGTAACTGTCTGGTGTTCCCAGTCTCTCTTCTGAGTACTCATCTTCCAAGTATAGGCTGAGTCATCCTTAGACACGCTGGATTAATGACATATTGGAGAAACACTACGTCTCAAATGAAATTTAGATCCAGCTTACAGCTTTTCTATTTCAAAATAACGGCTCAGTGGTTACACGATGTCAAGGTTTAAATCATGATATCTTACTATAGGCTATACTTATACAAGAACATACTAGTAGCAGTAGATGATACACAAACTGGAACCTCCAAAGGACATCACTCTGCCCTCAAATCCACATGTCCTATAGAGCTATTTGTAGCCCAGCTGCATGCAGGCAGAATGAAAGATGCTGTGCAGATTGATATCTAAAATAACACTATTTTCATTACTACACCTTTGAACTGAGACTATAGAGGGATTAGTATTAGGATTATAGTTTACTGCCACCATAGCACAGTACAGCTATATATCATTGACGTATTATAATTATAGAAAAACAGTTATATATTGTAAAAAATTCATACTTTTTCCTGAAGAAGCATGGCAGAGTAAGTCCTTTACATTCTTTGCTTACACTATGGAATGACAAAAATGATGATAAAGGTGATGAACCTTGGAAAATGGTTAAATAATAAAGACAGGTCAGTATTATTCAGATTATTAATGGACAAAATCAAGTACAGAAATGTGTGTAAAACTTAAATAGAGCTAAGGACAGGAAGAGGGACAAAGAGGTAACGAAGGGGGGCAACGACAAATGATTCCAGACAGATGCAGGGATAGGAAGCAAGTGCACGTAACCCAGCCCAACTGGTGTCGATAATGCACCAATCGCCATAAAATACAAAAGTAGTACAAGAACTAGGGTACGATCACGGGCATATCAGTCGATAGGTGAGATATCAGACTCCATCTGTACCAGTTATGAGACATGCAGAAACTGCACTTGCATAAATGCCTATAAAGTCTCATTTCATTTTTACTTATTTCATGTCTTTATTGATTATTATATTGCTTTCTTCAATTAATTAATGAAATACAAAATCCAGGCTTCTCCATGAGGGGTTTCGCAAGACCCTCCCGCTCTACCTTACGATAAACCGTTCCATCTTAAAAAGCTCCACCCTACCTTAAAACCGCAAATCACTTATCACAAAATACTTAATCAAAGGCCTATTGGTTTACGATGCCATCATTCTGAGCCAAAATGATGAATGCACGGCTTAGAATGCCTGCTATTCGCTGCAAAAGGTGTCAATTCCGGAACTTCCAATTGAAGCTGTGAACTGTTTTGTAAGTACATCCCCCAACCAGCATCATCACTCAGAACTCACACCATAGTTCAGATAACACCGTAGGGAAAGAAAATGCTGTGTTTTTAGCCAATTATCTGTAAGAAATGTAAATAAGGACATCCTTAGCTGCAATCGCATACAAAAAATTTACATATTGAACAAACACCAGAGGGAATATGAGGGGGAAAAAAACATTTGACATTGTATCTGCTGTTCAACATTATCATGCTGTTTATTTGAAGGCAAGTGATTTTTCTAAAACAAAATCCGAAGTTATTTTACATCCTAAGTATTTTTACAAGGCTATACTGGTGGTGAGACACAGTTGCGTTTGTGAACAATTGTGGGTGACAATGTGTATAAAGTTTTGAATTTTTAACAAACGGTTGCATTTAGATGGCTGAAAATTGGTGCGAGTGTAGCCATAACACTTATGAAAAATATTAGTGTGTTGAACAAATGTGATCAAACGGAGGATGTTTTGCGTACTGAAATTTTACTGATTGCCCCTCCCCCGTCTTATTCTCTAACCGTAACCATAGTAACCGATTATAATACAATGCTGCCACCAATCGGACAATTTATATTAATACTACAAACAGAACACAATGCAGAGAAAAAAAAGGACACCATGTGCCCCAAACCAAAGTCAAATGACAGGGTCTGTTACAGTATGGGGTTTGGTCAGTAACCCCCCATATACCGCTCTACCTTGTTACAACCCTGTGGAGAACACCGATATATAGGCATAATATTTACTTTACATTACTTATGGGAAATTTGATTATGTCTTTGAATAAATCTGGCTTCTTCAACCAATTAATTTCAAATTCAGAGGGTGTGTTGTATATATAAAAGTTTAAATGAACTTACTTGTTTTCAAAAACAATTGTGAGGGAGTCTTCGTGGACATCTTTGATAAATCCCTGAAAGGACAGAGAACAGAACACATTCAATCTATTGATTTATAACACTAAAGCCAGTTCAGCTTAAGAGGCATCTAACATCAATCAAATATCAGAAGCTCTCGAAACTGGATGCACCTCTTGGAAAACAGAAGCCATTTGCACACATTTTTAACATCTCTGCTCTCACGAGACGCCTGAGGCTTGACAGCCAGTCCAGATTTCATATACGGTCGAACACACATGGCATAAATGTGTGAAAACTGATAGTTTGGCAAAGGCAAAGTGAAATGTGCTTTAGTAACAGTTTACTACGATTACAAGAGAATGAGTGGAGCCACATGCAGCAAAGACCTGTCCTCCATCAATCACACCAACACCTCCAACCCCCACGATTAAGGGCGAGTGACAAGGCTGGCAGAGTGACGCCACCTAATATGGGACAGGGAAGGAAGGAAAGAGTAAAACGGGACACGTGGCAGCTCATCTACCACGGAGGATTCCATGAAAACCGGTCATGGGGTACATAAAGTATTCAAGGTCAACTTTGTTCATCCAGATGATGCTGCCAGATGTTGCTATTGCTCAAGTGTAAAGGGAGCTCACACTAAATACTGTTTTTAACACTATATGTATATATAAATGTCCTGTATTGTCTTGATATAGTTCAATGGAGAGACCAAGAAACCATCCGGACAGGAGCTATGGGAAGAGGATCCAACATGCCCCTGCTATTTTCCATTCTTTCCCAGTGTGAATGAAGCCAAGCCCTTTTTGGTAGAAGTCTGGATGTGTCACTACAGACTGCACTCGATGAGCAACCAATGGACCAATCAGCAATAGGCATCAAGGCTTCCTGACCCCCTGAGCAATCTGAATGCCAGGCTTATTCATTATTAACTGTAAACATCACAGCCTGCAAAACAAAGTCTCCTCCTAATAACTCCGCTCTACTCAGGCCTCCGTGAGGTCGCCACCATCTTCAGAGCACATGCTTCGGTACGGCTTTCAACTTTACCTAGTTGAAATACGGCCACTCACTGAAGAGCAAGCAGTGTAACTTCCGAATTTGGATAAGTGCCACTAAAGTGTAAGGGCTAAGTGTGAGTAAAAGGGCTAAAGTGATGCAATTTAGTATAACCCATCATCAGAGTTGCCTATAAAAGCTATTATCAAATTAATAATGCCAAAGATTAATTATAAAGTAGCAACGCTCAGCAAGACTGCTAAATTATTTTCCGGACAGTTAGCTATTACCAGGCATGAACTGGATTCAGACAACCCACCAGTTGCAGAAGTGGGGGTTGGAGTGAGTGTTGGGTATCAGAGCCGTGATCACCTGCTCCTCACACACCTGCCACGGTCCCTCAGAATCAAACCTTCTTTATAAAAACTCTAGAGCAAACACTAAACCTGTGACTGATCCAGTGTAAAGACAGCACACGAGTGCAATTTATTTGCTTCCACACGGCAAACGAGTGCCATCATATATAAATAGGTGCCTTTGATCAAGACTTGCTTTGCTGACATCTTAACTACATCAGGCGGGACTCAAGACATGTGCAGGCGTTTCCAACGAGCTGATCCAAAGGGATCAGTGACTCTCCAAGTAGAAACGATCCCATAAAGATTCAAGAAGCGAACAGAGCTTAGGGTCCAGCCAGCTCTTGGCCGGGACTGAAACTGAAGGAATGCATTACCCATGTCCCACTTTAACTTTGGGATTGGCCTTGGATAGTAGATCACTTTCAGTTGCTTCGTTACCCTCTCTAGTGAAACCCATCCAATTTATCCAGGCTTGGGGTTGCCACTCGGCCTTCGTGTTAAAAAGCCTCAACGGGGATTGAACCTAGTCTAGACCCAATGAAAATGCTGTTTGTAGCAGCCGTCTCAAGTTTTTAGATTAAAGGGAGAAAAAAAAGTTTTTATGCTAGGTTGCAACAGAGAGGGGAGACAAACGCAGATAGTGAACAAACTGAGCTTATGGATCAACAGCTTGAGCTGGACAGTCTGACATTGCTTAATTTCAGGCATTGCAATGCTGGGTCAGGGATAGGAGAAGAGTGAGAAAAATACTTAAAAGACAAAGCAAATTCAAATGGCGGTATTTCTACATCAGCGCCAACACGGTCAGTTCAAGCAGTAGCAGTTAACAGACCAACAGTCAAAACGCTGGCCGTGTGGAACCATTTCCAGAGATATTTGGTAAGCAATCTGATGGTAGAGACCCACTGCTGTTCACCAGGAGCACCCAAGAACCCTTGTTCTTTAGGAGATCTGTCCCAGTAACGACTTGTTCAAGTGGCTCAGGTCTTTACTCCTGAACGTTCCTCCCATATCAAACACGTCCACTATGAGAAAAGACTGTGGTGGCCTTAAGGTCCTGGCCTATGGACCAGACTATGCCAAGACTCTCCAAATGTGCCTTCACATAGACACGCATTTGAGAAAGGAGAGGTCAGACTGAGGGAAGAGGGAAGACTATCCCTAATCCTCGCACCTTTACCCTTACCACACCCTATGAGGGTGCACTTTTGACAGGGACTAGTGAGTACTGTACCGCATTTATCACGTTACCTCACTCCGTCCTACAGTTGGTAGGCTGGAGGAGAAACAACCAGCGTCACAGTATGTGACAGCTAAAAATATAAAAACCAGCTTATATAAACTGGAATCTCAAGAGAGAGTTTATCACGAGCTGACTGGAAGAGATCCTTGATGAACGATGTTCATACACAGCAAGATAAAGTTCATATTGTCCAAAACTCCAATCTTAGCTCCTAGTGTCTCAGAGCGGGTGACAGTTTTAAAATAATAACCATACTACGAGTGCCAGTACAGTTGGAGTGCTATCACCCGATTTAAGTCGAGTGTAAGCTGATCCAAAGTGAAGTGCGACATATTAATAGACGGCGATAGCCAGATCAGATTGCCTAACCCTACAACTGCGGTTTCTGGTGTTTAAAAAGAGACAGCCTCAAATTGGAGGACACCTTTTTAAACCCTCATAATATTACCAGCCAGCCAAAGACAGTGGGTCGTTTTTTTGTAAACTTGTCATTTCTTGATGATCCAGTATCAATAGACGGACCTAGAGGACGTGTTAACGGACATCCAGACCCACAGATTTCAGCTTACGTCATAGCGTGGTCTGGTCTATCTAAGTTAGTGCTGGCGTGAGTGAATTCCAAAGGGAATCCAGCTCACAAAACCGGATCAGATTCGATTCCCAGACCAGATTCCATAAGTGTGGATGCTGTCCTCATGGACGTACACGTTTTAACGCATTCCGAAGATCAAACTCCATCTCAAGTGTCCCAGTGAGAGCCATTTAGTTAGTTAGGCTCCACATGACCGTGAACTGGATTAAACTCAGATCACCCAACCTTAGAAGGTTCTGGTGCTTCACTCATTGACTCTGTACCCCAAGATTTAAGGTTGGTTGATCTAAAGGGAAATGGATGACACTAAGAGATAGCTAGACCAAGATATCTTCATCCAACCCTACAACACAGGGCTCTGGTGATGGACCTCCAGTGGCATAGCTATGGAGAGCTTTTAGAACAACTACGACCTCTACTATGAGAACCAGAACCAGTTTGGATTTGTATCCAAACTTAAAACGGGTGCAGGCCGGTCCAAAGTGACCTGAGACACACTGCTGGATCAAAACAACCAAACCGAATCGCCCAAGCCTAAGAAATAGCTACAGAAAAGCGTCGGTCAGGGCCTTCTAATATGGTGGCAGATATTCTCACGCCACTCGGACACACTGCCCCGGACCCGGTGCTAGTTTGTGATAGTTTATTGCCGGAGAAGCGGCGATGTGTGAGGTAAGTTTACCTTGTAGAAGGCCCCGTTGGAGCCGCGCACCTCCACCGGCAGCCCGTCCATGGCAGCCTTTCCGTCCCCGCCGCTGTGCGGCTCCGCTAGCAGCCCCAGCTTCGCCGGCTCTTCGCCCGTCTTGCGGATTTCCAGCGTTTCGGTGCGGAGGGAGAGGGGCTGAACGAGAGCGCACGGGTTTGTGCGGTTACCTGGCTCGCTCCGGCAGCCTTTCCAGCTTAGCCTTAGCAAGCTAGCTCTGATTCACAGACTCGGCTGCCCGGTTCCGGATCAACAGCGGTGGTTAATATCTGATAATGACCGTTGGTGTTAGCGAACGGCAGCTAACTGACGTGTGTATCACTGAGTATCTGCTCAACGAACTGCTTAACGTTATATTCCGGGGCAGCGGAGGTTGTGTTGTGTTTCTAAAGCTAGCTAAGAGCCTGGTATCTATGCTAACGTTGTCGGCCGGCAGCTCGGTGAGTCCCGCTGCATGTCCGCCCCTCACACACACACGCGCACCGCCCGAGTGGAAAATGAAAATGCGTGTGTGTGAATGACCCCCTAATGCCCACCCATAGTACCGAAAGTCCCACCCTCAATCCGGCATCGCGCTCTACGATTGGACGACGCGCCTGCTAGTCAAGCCCAAGCCTGCCGCGGATTGGTGGAGACGTTAGAGGCTGGTCAGCACCAGTTGAGTGTCTGCGCTGCCGATTGGCTGTAGTTTCTCGAGACTAAATATAGGCGACTCTTTTCAGTCCATACCGATTCACAAAAGGCTGGATCAGCCAATAGGGCCGCAGCGATTAAACTACGATTACTATCAGATTAAAAGCAAACCGACTGCTGCTAAACGTGGGCTGGGAAACTCTAAAAAGACTCTAAAAAGACTTTTGAAAGACTAAAGTCTGATTCCCTGTCACATACAAAGAATTTTGACTGTAGATGGGCCTATATATATATATGTGTGTGTGTGTGTGTGTGTGTGTGT
>JAVSBU010123789.1:0-13025 GCA_033118015.1 Loricariichthys derbyi
TATATTGGTAGAAGGATGTTAGAAATGCAGTTACCAGGAAAAAGACGAAGAGGAAGGACAAAGAGGAGATATATGGACTCAGAGAGCACATGGAAGTAGTTGGTGTGAGGATAGAGGATGCAGAGGACAAAGTGAGATGGAGGAGGACGACTCGCTGTGGAGACCACTGAAAAGGGAAAAGCCCGAAGAAGAAGAATTTAAATAAAGTGTAAAAATAAAATGGAATAAAAGAAAAGTGAGCAGAAAATAGATAACTTTTAAAAAGAGCCTTAAATTCAGAAGAGGAGGAATGAAGATTACTAGGGAGCGTGTGTCCCCCCCCTCCCCCCAATCATGGTGAACAGCCTGATTCTAGGTACCTCCAGAAGATTAGCTCCAGCAGATTTGTGCGAATTTGTGCAAAAATTTAGCGCAGTCAGGAGCCAGTGGAGTTTAGCCAAAATGGGAGTGATATGATCATACTTTATAGACTGGGTTCGAAAAGGCAATGGATTCATTTTGTCTGTTTTTTTTCTTTAATAAATCATTACATCCAGATCGTCGATACTCAAGTTGGGAGACGTGACAGAAAGTCTGTCAATTAATGTTGGTGGAGTTTTATTATAGGGACTAGGACTCAATGTACTGCATGACATTTACTGACATTTACAGCAGCTGCAGATGGTTAAAGGCCTTAAAGATCACACAAAGGATTACAGAGCTCAACAAAATCATTGGCAACGCCGATTACACATTTACATGCAACCAACATTAAAGGATCATCATCTACCATAACTGCATGCCAGAGATTTTATCCATACCTGCTACTCAAACTGGGAATTAGTGACATTCCAGGTCTGAATTTCCACCTTTACATGTCACTAAACTATACCTACATTTAATCACCTTCCACACAATCAGGTATTTAGTATAACATTCCACAAATCAACCTTTTTTCAAATTGTTGAATTATTATGATCAAATACAGACACTTTTTACAGTTACAACTAGTTGATAAGAAAGCTACTGGAGAAATCCGATCAAACTGGCCCGTGCATGGTTTAAGTTAGGTAGCAGTGGCTCACCAGTTAAAATACTGGACTGGTGACCAGTTAAGGGTTCAGGTACCAGTATGTTGGGGGCTGTCTCCCTGTCTCTCTCATACAATCACATGTTTGTTGGTTGGTGAGGAGGTGGGTTGCTGAGGTCTCATGTGATCCCTCTTGGCTGTGTTTCCCTCTGGTTCTTCACTTTTAAAAACCTTTTAGCTATGCTGCCATAGTTACTGCTGCCAGAGATTCCTGCTGCACTTTATAGTACAAAATTATTATTTCTGTCAACAGATTTTGTATTTGTCTCTGAGCCAGTGTTCCAGTGGACGATGCAGCATGTGCTGTGTCCAACACCAAGATGCTCTTCTGCCTCATCTCCACCCAAGCAGTTCTTAACCACACACCACACTCAGACTGCTGAGAACAGTGACTCTCTCCTTCCTTCAGTCGGATGGGGAGGTCATGCACTGGAGATAAACAGAACGTGTCACAACAAACATTACATCACCTGATGCAACTGTTTATTTTAAACACCAGAGGGCGCTATTAAACATCCTTTCTGCAGTTGGAAACTCCAACTGGTAAAGAGGAATTTGAGATTTACTATGTTTAACGGCTCAGCCAGCTTGTATGTTTACTTTGATTTCTTATTTAAGATAGCAGTCAGTTATTTAAATGTGTTGAAATAGTTACAATAGCACAAGTTTGTTGCGCTATTATTTAAAGTTCCAGGATTTTACAATCAAATTATATAGGGTAAAAACCTAACACGTCGTAGTTAGATCCGTTATATGCCCAGACTGAATAATTCAGTCCGATTTTGGTTGGTATAAGGCATTTAGAAGAAATAAATTGGGGAAACCCCTCGGAGATTCCCAAGTGGTCAAACTGACCAGTTAATATGTTATTTTCCATCGTTCTGTGATTTGTCACGTGACTGGTGCGTGTCACGAACAGAACATTTAAAGTGTAATTGACGATTCAAAAGACATTATTGGTCTTGTTTTATATCAAACACAACAAGTATGTTTTAGACATGTTCAATAAGTATTTAAAAATAAGCAATAATACGTACGCTACTGTCAGAATTGCTCGCTGTGTCCGCCATGTTTGGTGTCATGTGAACATGACAGCATATCACATGATGCTATGACGTAGCACTCGCTAAATTTATTATAACCAGATTTTGTCAAATAAAAGCATAAAATAAAGAAACGAATATCATAAGTCATTAGAAGGTGAGTTTTACTCATATGCGACATATTTTTAAAACATCCTGGGACTTTAAAACTACATTTACTTGAATTGTAGCAAACTAAAAATACATTTTGCTAAAAATTTATACAACAAGTGTACATTACTTTGAATTGTAATTCTTCAGAAATGTTTTCACTCGGTTGAAGGCCCTGTCACAGTGCCAAAATTTGCCTGTGCGAATGACTTGCGGAGAAAAATAATTTGATAGTCACGATACGTTCATCGTTTTCGTAATTCACACACAATAAATTCTCTTCATGTCTGCACATGTTCGCAAGCATCCGCAATAGCGAAAAATTTCCACAGTCAAATTTTGGGCTGCTCAAAATTTGATTGTGGAAAAAATTCCCTTCTGAGTCCGGAATACGTCCGCCGTTCTTTTGCAACAGATCCCTGATATGTTCTTAATACATTTGCACATTCCCGTTTTACATTTGCATATTTCCGCAATAGTTTGCTGAAAACGATTATGTAGCAAATGTATTAAGAATATATTGCGGTCATAAAATTCATGTTGCGATTGAAATATGAATGAACCGAAAGAGAAACGAATACGACGTCCATGTTGCAATCACAACGGGAATGAGTTCCAAACACGATGTGAACGTATCATTATATAACATGTATATTACAGCCACTGAAAATACTATAAAAAGGCAGGAGAAATTAGATTTTCTTCATTTCAGTCTCAGCATTCAAGACGTTCACATCACAGAATGGACAAACCAAGATGTATAGCAATTGCAGAAGCACTTTAACAACATAATTTAATTTTCAACTAATTTTGCAAAACATTAGCGATTCAAACGCAAATCACCCGTTTTATTTGCAACTCTTCATCAATATATAAGCAATGCGATCGTTTTACTTTTGCAAGTCTTCATTAATGCTTATGTAACACATTCTTCATTGGTGGCCTTTTTTTTTTTTTTTTATTTAATTGCGGCTGACTGCGTAAATTTCAAAATTAAAGTCGCAACTCGTTCTATTGCAACTCGAAGCTGCAATAGAACATTTTATTTACAATTTTGAAGTCATGACCATTTCTAGTCATTTATTTTAATTGCAGTGTTTTTTGTTGCTTTAAAATTTATTCTAGAGAACGCACATAACAGTGCAGACGCGTTTTGCATCGTTAACACTTCAGATATATAAAATCTATGGGAAACCATAAAATTTTGGCAATCGTAATGTTGGATCATCTCAAAGTTCACACCTGTTTGCAGAAGCGTTTCATAGCTAGTGGCTCTTCAGGCTTTTTTTTCTAATACGAGTTCTGAATCATAATCACACGTCACAGGCTGTTAGGCAAGAGGAAGGTAAAATTAAGTTACATCTTTACAATAAACTGTACCACTTATCTTTTGAAATAGTTTAATCTCAGAAACTTCAGACCATTCACAGGTGTATTGAGCATGTTCCTCAACGTCAGAAAAATAAAATGAGATACTATGTAATGTGATAAAGGCGAGTTTAGACTTATAGCCCTACTTCCCTTGAATATAAAAAAAACGAGAGAGAGAGAGAATACAATGCTGATACACTAGTGAGAAAAGAAATTCAAGGAATTCCAAAGAATTGTGTTCAAGATTGCGGGTAAATCTTGGCAGGAAGGTTGAAGTAAAGCAGGCATTAGGCACCACACACCCACAACAAGGAATCCAAAGGGCTTGGAAGAGCTTTTCTCTCTCCCATTGAAAAACCATGACAAAAGGCCTTTCAGTAAGTGGCCTTCTGTCCCACGACACAAAGATCAGCATCGGCTTCCTTTCACATGTAAATGAAAGAGGGGCGAGAGGACCTCGAGCTGGGTGAGTCCCAAACACGGTCGGTCGGTGCTTCCCTATCAGTGGCGTGTTTATTATTCAGCTGCGTTCTCAGGAGTGGAACAACTGGTTCGACGTGCATATTAAGAAATGATGAACCTTCACAGTGAATCTCTGGGAAGACGAACCTGTTGGTTTAAAATGATCCACTTGTTTTCTTAACAGATTAAACAAACCTGTCAAAAAGAGCTCACAATCAGCACTGGACTGACTTGATAATCATTAATAATATTAAAGTAGCTTCATAAGCTTTCTACTGAGATCAGATTCATATGTTTTGTTACTCAGACACTGAATTAATCTGACTGATAACATTAACTGATAACTGGTCCTTACTATAAAAACTCTTAAAAACAAATGTAAAAATGATAGTGGAATTCAAGCTTAAGTCTATTTGAACTCCGGTTTGCTTGAAGTCAGAATCAAATTTCCCAATAAGAAGGAATGTAAATAGAATCAATCCGTTCCTGACACTCAAATTATTCTTTAGGTCTATATTTGTATATTATTCATGCTTTTAACCATAAATCAAGCAAATGAATGTAGTACAATGCAAAAAGTCAATAAATGGGTGATGGGCATACTGTATAGGTGCATTATCTTCCAATCTTCCAATGGAAGATGGTTGGAAGATCACAACTATGCTCTATTTAGGGTGCTGATCTTCAAAGTTAGAATTATTGTTCAAATTTGTGTGCAAAAAATTCAAACAGACAGTTCAAAGTCAAAACTGAAGATGCATTCAAAATTTTAGGTTCCACTGTAGCATTAAAAAATTGACACTCCAGTGGATGGCATCTGTATTGTGATAAGTGATGAGAGAACACTTCTCCCACCATAAAGTCCAATTCAATAAGTCATTACAAAAGTCTCTTATTTGCAGATTCAAGGGCTAAACTTTTTTTTCCCTCCCCAACACAATGCATTATCTCCCTATATAAGGAACTAACATTATAAAGTTACTTACAGTCAATCAATCTGATAGGATAAAAGTAAACTAGTTTTATATAATAAAACAAAAGATGGTTTTGTCACCGCACCAAAGATCGCCAACTGCCCGAGCGTGAAACAAAAATATTATCAGTGTATCATGAGTAGCCGAAAAACAGTGCAAAGTCACAACATTTATTTCTGTCCAGAGTTGCATTCTTAATTCCTCTAATTTAACCATTCGTACATTAATTAATTGTCTTATAGTACTTAAGAGTCGACTGTCCATGAAAATGGGGAGTGTGGTAAAGAGGTCAAGAAGAGAGTCCAGGCAGGATGGAGTGGATGGAGAAAAGTTTCAGGGTGGCAGCAAAGATCAAAGGGAAAGTTTACAAGACTGTGGTGAGAGCAGCTATGCTGTATGGTTTGGAGACAGTGGAACTGACAAGAAGACAGCAGAAAGAACTGAGCTAAAGATGTTGAGGTTCTCCTTGAGAGTGATGAGGATGGATAAAGTTAGGAATGAGATCATCAGAGGTACAACACAGGTTAGAGATAAAGTTAGAGAGGCCAGACTGAGATGGTTCGGACATGTCCAGAGGAGGGACAGTATATTGGGTATATTGGTAGAAGGATGTTAGAAATGCAGTTAGCAAGAAAAAGATGAAGAGGAAGGTCAAAGAGGAGATGGAAGAAGTGGAAGCAGTTGGTGTGAGGACAGAGGGAGAAGGAGGAGGATGACTCGCTGAAAAGGCAAAAGCCAAAAGAAGCAGCAGCATGCTGTCAGGTCAGGGTTGGAGGAGAGCCGGTGCCTAACCAGCAACACAGGGCACAAGGCAGGAACAACCCTACACAGGGCGCCAAGCCATCATCATACCCTAAGGGCACTTTAGGAAAAATCAGTTAACCTAACACGCATGTCTTTGGAATGTGGACGGGAAAAGGAGTACCCTGAGATAACCGACACTGACACGGGGAGAACATGCAAACCACACAGATGTAGCCCATGGTCAGGATCGATCCAGGAATATCAGAGCTGTGATGAGGCAACCCGAACCTCTGCACCATGGAGGGGAACGCCATAAAGCCTCAAAACCTCTAAAAGAACCAAAGAAAAACCGCAAACCCCCCACACCTCCACGCATCAGGGACTAAGAAGCGCTTTTCCAAAAACCTGTACTCACGGTGATGGTAACTTCATGCTTCTTCAGCCTGTACTTTAAACTCTTCATGGTCGTCCTTCGGTTAAACACACTTTATACTGTAATACTTTCAAAAGAAAAAAGAGTAGAGACTCAAAACACCAGCACTTTTCCTCCTATAGAAACAAACTGCGATTTTCACCTGACGCCTTAAGCCCACAAGACCAGCCCATCACAGGACAGACAGCTTTCCCGGCCAATAGGAGCGAAACCTGATTCATCAGCTATCCAATCAGATGCGTGTATGGGCGGGACTTCCCGGGACTTTTCTCAGCGTTCCGAGTTTGTGGCTAAAGAACCTGCCTCTCGTGACGTCAGCCTTACCTGATCTTAGGGGCGGGACTTATGACTCGTGCTTTTACCCTGAGGCTCTTTTTCATGGAGTGTGGGGGGTTTTTAACATATTTGTACAGTTAATCTTACTTATTGAGGAGACGTTTAAAGTGGATTATTACAATATCACAATGAGCTCACCAGACACAACATGATTCACCTGCAACAAAACAGTCCTAAGAATGTGTAATACCTCCATTATAATAATGAATACATCCACCAGCACAAATAAGAGCTGAGAGTCGATTTATAATGGACTGGACAGGTTTCTGGATTTAGGTGACATTAAGGTTTCGCATCAAATAATTTTTGCATCAAAGAATTGTGCAGTCCAGATGTGTGACTGCTCTTGAATGTTTGTCATGCCAATCAGTCACAATTTGCAGCTTGATGAATCTGAAATTTAGGCCGCATGGTGGTGCAATAGTTAGCTCTGCGACCTTACAGCTCTAAGATCCCCGGTTCGATCCAAAAACCAAGACGCCACCTGTGCGGAGTTTACATGTTCTCCCCATGTCCATGGTTTTCACATTCCAAAGACATGCCCGTTAGGTTACTTGGTGTTTCCAAAGTGCCCCTAGTGTGTGAGTGGATGTGCTCTATCTAGGGTTGTTCCTACTTGTGCCCTGTGTTGCCGGCTAGGCACCAGCTCTCCTAGCATAGATAAAACAATAAATGAATGAAATAACCTGATACAGGGACAGGAAATACTTTATTTAAACACTTTAATTCATTGTCTTATCCACTTATCCTGGCCAGGGTTGCAGGAAAGCCAGTGCCTAGCTGGTGACACAGGGTGCAAGGCATGAAAAATTGTAGACAGGGCGCTAATCCATAGGGTACATCCATTCACACATGCATAAACACACTAATGTCTTTGGACACAGGTGGAGCCGGGGTCAGGATCGAACCAGGGATCTCAGAACTATGAGGCGGCAGTGCTAAACGCTTCACCAAGCTTTAACAATTTAATATGAATATTGGCCCATATTTGTTATGTCTTAGTTAGAAATCACTTTTTAATAATGTCATTAATGCATAGTCAATTTTTTTGTGTTCTCAGTCCAGGCAGATCACACTTCCTAAGCAGTGACCATCTTGTGCTGAGCATATAACAAACCTCATGTGACACTTCCCAATTCCACAATCTAAGCACGAGTAGACTTTTTCTAGGGAGGTTTCTCTATTTGAACACTAACTGCATTTGACAGGCCCATTACGAGGTCTGTTGCCCCCTTCTGGCCTCACTGAGAACAAATGAGGGGTTAAATGATTTCCTTTCAGTTCAGTGAGCCGTAGCAGGCTGCTGAGAAAGTCCTCCACATCTACAGAGCCTCCACAACAGAGGTCACTTCTGATTCTGAGGAGCTACACAAAGAGACTGCTGCAGAGAAATCCATTCCTAAAAGTATAACATGATTAGGTGATGATACTGCACACAATAAAGCCATCCATGTTTCAGCATTTTTTGTGGTTTCTTGTTATTAAGGTCACACAAATAACTGTTTATATTAAGTCTCTTTTAAGCATGTTAATCCTTAAGAGTCAATTCTGTTAAAGTATGTGAACCTGGGACTGGAGGTTTGTTGTTTTTTTTTTTTTGGGGGGGGGGGGGGTTGGTTATAAATACAGACCAGGTACAAACACCTTAAAAGTGGAGTTGTTTGTGTAATATTAGTGAAGGCTAAACGTGTGTCTGCTATTCAGCAATGAAGGAAAGTAAGGGTGGAGCAGTTAAAGACAGTAAAAAAGAAAGAAAGAAAAAAGATGGAGTATACTGTAAGTAAAATTTTCATAGAAAGTAAAGGAGGAAATCAAGGGAAGGAAGGAAGGGAATTAAGGTAAGGAAGGAAAGTGTGGGAAGAAAGCAAAGAAGAAGGGAAAAAAGAAAGGAAGGAACAGAAGGAATGGAAGGAATACAAAGTAATAAAAAGCAGAGGAAAGGAATAAGTAAAGTCAAAAAAGGAAGAAAACAAGGGAAGGAAAGAAGAAAAATAAGGAAGCCAATGGAAGAAAGGAAAGAAGAAAAGGAAAGAAGAAGAAAAGGAAGACAGGAAGGAAAGAAGGGAAAAAGAAAGGGAGGGAAGAAGAAGAGAAGAAAGAAAGGGAGCAACAGAAGGAATGAAGGGAAAACAAAGTAATAAAAAATAGAGGAAAGGAATAAGGAAAGTCAAAAAAGGAAGAAAACAAGGGAAGGAAAGAAGGAAGGGAATTAATTAAGGCAAGTGTGGGAAGAAAGGAAAGAAGAAGGAAAAAAGAAAGGAAGGAAGGAATGGAAGGAAAACAAAGTAATAAAAAGCGGAAGAAAGGAATAAGGAAAGTCAATGTAAGAAAGGAAGAAGGCAATGGAAAAAAGGAAAGAAGAAGAGAAGAAAGACAGGAATGAAAAAAAGAGGAGAAAGAAAGGAAGGGAAGAAGAAGGGAAGAAAAAGGGAGGAACAGAAGGAATGAACTGAAAACAAAGTAATAAAAAAATGGAGGAAAGTAATAAGGAAAGTCAAAAAAGTTAGAAAACTAAGGGAAGGAAAGAAGAAAAATAAGGAAGGCAAGGGAAGAAAAGAAAAAAGGAAAGAAGAAGGGAAGAAAGAAAAGAAATAAGAAGGGAAGAAAGAAAGGGAGGGGAGGAAGGGAAGAAAATGGAAGGAGAAAAGAAAGAAAAAAGAAAGGTGGAAGAAAGGAAGGAAAAAAGAAAGCAAGAACTTAAGAAAGAATGGAAGTAAAAAGGAAAAGTGGAAAAAAATGAAGGAGCAAATAAAATTGAAGAAAGAAGGGATAGAAGGAATGAAAGAAAAAGCAAGAAAAAGAAAGAGAATAAACAAAATACAAACAAAAAGAGAAAGAACGAAAGAAGAAAGGAATGCAAAAAGGAGGGAAGAAAGAATCTTAATTATGCTGAAGTATGGATTCTGATTTGATTAGATCTTTTTAGCTTTTTCAGCCTTTCAGTTGGTGATTTTTTTTATGTTTTCGGTTTTTATCTTATAATATTTTACTTCTGCATCAACACAATTTGCTTAAATTCACTGGTTGGTAAATCATAACTCTACATGGGCATGGAGAAATAAATGTTTTTCCTATATTAATTTCAAAGGAAAGTTTACATGAATTTTAAACTCTTACATGCTGTTTGTTTATCAATAAGCCAAAAACATAACAATGTAATATCCTGCATGAGAAAATAGCACTTAAGAGTCCAGAGTAAGACATCACAGCAGCTAAAACTGAAGACCTCAGAGGAAACATGGTGTGACAGCAGCTGTCCAATTTTATGGTCAGTGCTTTTATGGGCAGCACACACCTTAATGGAAACATGGACATGAAAGAGGACATGAGGGACAGACAGCAATGCACATTTGCACTGAGAAACACTTTCTTCATTCAGTGTGTCCTGAGTGTATTTATAAACTGTGGAAAGTACCGGAACAGATAACCAGTCACATAACTCAGTAATGCCCCTCGTATTTATATGATTCCCTAGTTTTACAGGTTATTAGCTACACATAATTTGTACCTAAACTCACTGACCATTATGTCAGGTTTATCTACCATGTAAGTGCACACTAAGCTACAAATGATAGCCTGCATCCCATCTGTTGTTATGCACATTTTGTCAGCTCATCATCCATCAGTGCTTAGGGATCTATTACTCAGGTGGCTCCGGGATAGGTTCTGGACTTCCTGTGCCCCTAAAGCAGAAGAAATAGATCATTCAGAGCACCACTGTGATTATCTCAAGGCTGGTAGGAGTGTATCTGGTGCATTGACTGCTGAGATGTGAGTGCCACCAACCAAGACTCTCCATCCAGCAACATTCAGAAAACAAGGTTGATTAGGAGCTACAGAAGAACTAGAACCTTTTTCCATTGACTCCACTGTTCCTGTTTTAGAATCAGACCCCCAATAACATAGAATACTGTATAACTATAGCACAAGTTTTATATTTGACTCATGCAAAGTCAAATACTATTTTATTTTTAAAAATATTCTTACATGCAACACATTCTAACCCATTAAAAAAAAAACGAAAAAAAAACAGTTCCTTCAAAACTGCAGTGCTTCAAAAACCATTATTTATCAATAGTTGATATTACCACATGCACAAAATTGCTTTGGTAAACCTTTATCAAGCTCTACAATACAGATTTACATTCATTAATTCCACTTAAAATGTTACTGTGCAAAAAAGAAGAAGAATTCTCTGGGCTCAGAGGGCATGATGGACCATCAAACGGTGGAAACGTATTGAGATCAGACAAATCCGTATTCCAGATCTCTTAATTCAAACACTGACCTGCTGTTTAAGAAAGGAATGAATCTCGTTATGACCCAACGACTCAGCAGATTCAAACATTAAGCCAGTGGTAAAGAAGTGAATCTTTGACATAAAGAATCACTGATCTGCTGAAATAAAGGAACAAATCTAGATGACTGACTCACTGAATGAGAAAAGAGGGAATCATGGTCAGGACTGAAGCAGTTACTAATTCAGACACTGAAAATGCTGAGTGAGGAAGGAAATGATTTTGGTTCTAATCACTTGAGTCAGTCGTTCAACTGATGAAGAGATTTGACCATCTGGACGTGGTGTGAACTGCCACTGAACTGAGCCAAGCTTAAAAATGTATTGCAATCATAAAAGTCAGTTTGTTAATGTGAGAGAGTCTCAGCTTCTGGTTCTTCAGAGATAACGAGCTACCAGCCTGGAGAGATCTGATGAATGCTATGATGAAAATTGCCATCCAGGAATTGGGTGTTTGCTTTTATAGATCTTAGGATTCAATATGATTGAGATCTAGCTGAAAATCTGTAGGATCAGTCTCACACCAGGTAGAGCTGAGAATGAGAAAGAGCTAACAGACTCGCAGACAGAATGGAAATCGATAAAGGAGGTGATGTTTATTTGGAGATGATAAGTTACAGATCTCTCAGGGAGAGCAAGAACGAATTAACAAGATGATTGATGCTGGTTCGACCCGTCTGATCTCAATATTGCAAGTACAACCATGACGAGGTATAAATGAGCAGGAACAGTCGTTCACCTGCAACATCTGAACATTAATATTAATATGAAGCACATCATCATTTACATTCATCGAGCGGACGAATTTCCTTCAGAATAAAATGCCATTCAGAAAGATAGAGGAGGGATCAAATATCAAGTCCAAAAGCTGCAGGAATGGTTCATAAGGAACAACAATGAGCCTCAAGGACACCCAGAACCCGTACTGTACTAAAGCTTCATCTAAAATGTCATTTAACAACATTACAATTTTGATCATCCAGATTATGAGTAGGTCTTGGGGGAAACCAAGTTCAGAGTCAATACACCCTGAATCCTCTCATTCACACCAAGGGGTTATTAAAAAAGCATGCAGATCCTGGTATGTTTATTAACTTCTGTGGAAACCCTACTGATAGGAGAAACCACACCCAGACAGGTTTAATGTTTTGGCTGATCTGTGTTAGTAAATAGGAAATACTGGTTTTAGTGATGTCGCTTTTAGGATTTATGAAGTTTACAGTTATACATTTGATCAAATGCATGCTTAGAAAATGAGTCCTTCTAGGTGCATTTTCTCTTCTTCTTAGTGATCCCATGGATGAGAGACAATGAAATATGACTTGTAGTTCTGTAGTTGATCAGGAAATGTGACCTTCCGGTGATGTAGAGGAAGTTCAAGAAACGATATATAAACGTTGATATGTTACAGGACGGCTGGAGTTTCTGCACAGTTCTATGACTATATGGAGTGGTGGTTTAGCACAGTCACCTCACAGATCCAGAGATCCTCGTTTCAACTGGAGTTTGCATGTTCTCTCTGTGTGCTAGGCTTTTTCTGCTGGATCCTTCCCTTATTGCAAAGATGTGACAGGTCAGCATGGCAGCCTGTATGTATAAAGTCAGTTTCCATACAGTTGCACACTGTGCTGCCTATTAGCTTGTAGTAAACAGGAAAAAAAGAATTATGTAAAATGAATTATTAAAACTACTATAAAGAGAGAATGATCACTAACTCATGTTCCATACCTGCTTATTCCAATTCAGTGACACAGTATCCAAGGTCTCAGTGGCAACAACATGGAACAAGTTCCCCACAAAACTTTAGCAGGATTGAGAATGAATGAATATTCTAATAGTTTTAATTGATATTGGACCATGATGTGCAGGGTACAAGTCCCAGCACTGCCAAGCTGTCACTGGTGAGGGTATGAGCATGGCCCATAACTGCTTCATTTTGATTTTGAGAAGTTCTCCTACTTAAAAAGATGAGAGAGGTCTGTAATTTTTTATCATAGTTACACCAACTATGAGAGATAAAATGGGGAAAAAATCCAAAATAAAATCACATTGTAGGATGTTTAAAGAATTTATTTGTAAATTGTGGTGGAAAATAAGTATTTGGTCAATTATAAAAGTTCAACTCAATACTTGGTAACAATCTTTG
>JAVSBU010123896.1:0-13025 GCA_033118015.1 Loricariichthys derbyi
TCAGCATCACACACACACACACACACACACACACACACACACACACACACACACACACACACACCTAACCTTAACCTTAGCAAACGTTTGCACTCAATTTAGTCCCTCAAAGGCTTTTTATAAAAATGCTCTCATATTGCAACACAGAGGAGGCAGAAAAAAATTCATGATAAATTAATCCAATCCAAACAGGGCTTTTTTTGTTTGTTTGTTTAAAGTAGCATTTTGGATGAACATAATGGCAAAATAAAAAACCAAAACAAGGACAGGATGCATTTAAATCAGACCCTTACAAAACATTCATTTATTCATACTCAGTAAGTGTTTGGTTCTGACAGGGTCATTTTGGCTGAGGGTAACAGTGGTCCTGATTAACCAGTCCAAAAATATCCAATAAATCTAAAATGTTGATGCTTTCTGTTTTTATAGAAGTTAATACCTTCCATTAAACTCTCTCGCTTAGCCTAGAAAAGGTTCTCATACACCTTTCAGCTTCTGACCCATATGGTGACCCGGGTCGTATCAATATTTATGCAGTTCTGAGTTTTAGAGGGTCATTCAGGGGCCACTTTAAGGCAGAGAGGGCGTCGGCGCGGGTTTAGAGCGTGAGCATCAGCTGTGAGCTTGTTTCCGTAGATGAGCCTCTTTTTTTCCCATCAGGCTGTCCAAGTTTTTTTTTTCTTTTCTTGCTGTGCCCCATAAAAACGGAACATAAACACGCCAGCTTCCTGAGCAAACCTCTTAAACTGGCACGGAAACTTTGTGTCCGGTCTGTTTATACGTTATGCGGGACCTGCTTGTCTCGAGTGCATTTTGAGGGTTAAGAGCCATCGCTAGTCTCAACGTAATTATTTTCCTCCTCGAGCCGCCGCCTGAGACACGGCTGACATTTTAAACGTAGCCAGTGAGAAAATCTCGCTCTCCATCTTGAGTGCAAATGTGTTTCATTAGCTAACCGCACAAAGAAAAGGTCCTTTACCCCTGCTGAAGGCGGCCTGGGGGCCAAACGCTCTGCTTCCCCCCTTTAAGTGGCCTAGAACTTTGATTTCTTGCCACATATCAAGCATTTTCCGACGCAAGCCTGTAATTACGCTGATTTATCCGGAAGCCGGGTTTCCAGTGGTTTGCCGTTAATTTGGCTTTTAAAAACACTGGAACACACACCTTCTCTACACTTTATCTTAATTATTGCTGACTTTGTGGACGTCTTAATTACATCAGACCTGTTTAACAAAGGTTCATAAGACAGCACACAAACTGGACACTTTATTAGGTACACCGTTTGCCTTCAGAACGGCCTTAATTAAGGTGCTGGAGATATTCCTTAGATATTTTGGTCCAGATTTGTCGGCTGCACATCCATGATGCGAATCTCCCGTTCCACCATTATTAGAGCTTTATTTGAATTTTGGGACATGAAGGAATAAGATGGTAACAATACTTAGGTAGGATGTGGGGTTTATACGATGCTCAGTTGGTATTAACGGGCTCAAAGTGTGCCAAAAAAATCACACCATTAAACCAGAAGCAGCCTGAACTGCTGATACAAGGAGAGATGGATCCATCTGAATTGGGTTTCATCTGAATTTCACAGCAGAAATCAACTCATCAGACCAGCTGATGTCCAAATTTGATGAGGCTGTGTGAATTGTAGCCCATCTGCTTCAAGGTTTTTATATGATCTTCTGCATACCTTGGTTGTAACGAGTGCTTATTTGAGTTCCTGTTTCCTTTCTATCAGCTCAAACCACTCTGGCATCAACGAGGCATTTTCACTCACTGAAATATTTTCTCTCTATTGGACCGTTCCCTATAAACCCTGGAGGTGGCGCTGTGTGTGAGAATCCCAGTAGATCAGTAGTTTCTGAAATTGCTTCTTAAAACACCTTTCTCCTTCGTTCTTACGCATGGTTTGAACTTTAGAAGATCGATTGATCACTTATACATGAATAAATACTCTGAGTTGCTGCCGTGTGATTGGCTGATTGGATATTTCCGTTAATTAGCAGTTAAACAGGTGTAGTAATTAAGTGGTTTGTGAATGTATACAGTCCAGTCCAGTAGATAAGGATGTGTGAGGACAGTGTGTTTTGGGTCGGGCTTGTTTTTCTTGTCGCTGTCCTCCCCTGCTCTTTAGCTTATTAAAGAAAAGCACGGCCTCTAAACAAAGGGCTGCCTGATGCATCTGTCTTTCTGGACACCCTGGTGCCACTCCGTCCTGCAACTGTTTTCTTGGCGCTTTCTCTGGTTTACCACAAATGTTCCTGTGACTGAGGAGTCAGTGGCCCGGTCAGAGACCTGACACAGGGATCTTCTATTGACTCATGAAAGTGACTGCAAGCAGTTTCCTTTTACGGAGACAAAAAACAGACGCTTTGTTTGACTAGTGTAAGAGTTTAACGGATTTAAGAGGGATTTTGGTTCCTAATGTGGAATGTGAAGCCACTGCAGAAACAAGAAAGTATTAAAGACGATCTGTTTATGCAAACTATTTTTACCATCTATACTCAAACTGTAACGTCATGGAGCTACAGGAGCAAGAGTTGGGAAAAAGCTGGACATCAAAAGTCTTCAGTCTTCATCTGTCTGAAATTGAAATGTGTTTTCAATGAAGATATGCAGAACTGGAGCTCCTAAAAAAATCTTCATTTGGTGCAACAGTGACAGGAGTTAGAGAGTTCCTAAAAAAGAACTCTAACATGTTTGGAAACTTTTTCAGGAACTTTAACTCTTGTCACTGTTTCATCAAATGAAGATTTTTAGGAAATCAGTAACTTTTTTTCCTAAAAAAAACTTTAAGGAACTCAAAGTTACATTCCTTACTGATTCAATAATAAGTTACTGAGTTTCTGAATATGTTAGTTCTTTAAAAATGCAGTTATTACCCAAAAATATTACTGCACACCTAAAAAAAACTAAATTCCTGAAAAGTTATCAAACTACTTTGTCAAGTTCTCATACTGTCACTAAAAAGTTAGTTTCTAATAATGATAAATAATTCTTAAAGTTACTGAGTTCTGAAAAAAAGTTATCAGGTTCCAATACTGTCACAAAAAAAAGTTGCGTTCTAATAATGTTAAAGAATTCCTTAAAAAGTTAGTTTCTAAAAAAGCTACTTAGTTCCTAAAAAAGTTACTGAGTAAAAAAAAAAGTTATCAAGTTCCTGTAGTGTTGCTTAAAAAGTTGCATTATAATAATGTAAACAATTCTTTAAAAAGTCACTGAGTTAAAAAAAAAAATTAAGTTTCTGAAAATGTTATGGAATTTTATAAAATTTTGTGACGTCCTAAAAAGGGTTACCATGTACCTCCAAAAAAAAAAAAGCCCTGCATTATTAGAAAAAAGTTATCGAGTTTCTAAAGAAAGTCCTTTGTTTTAGAAAAGGTCATGAGTTCCTGACAGCTCTTCTGTTTTCCAATAAGTTCATTTGATTTCTGTACTTTTTGCTGACTTGATATAGTACCTGAATATACATTTTTTTAATTATTAAAACCTTTTTGTCTTCCTATAAACGGTGTCGCAAGAGACTTTCTTGGTTTACGTGATTGTTCCTGAAATAGTTCTTGGTCTCCTGAAGAAGTTCCTGTGCTGGGTCCTTGGCTTTTGCTTTGTTTAACCCCTCTTCATCTGAACTGTGTTCTATAAGCATTAATGGAACCGTAGTTCTATGTCTCCTCCTGTTGTTTTTTTTTTTTTCACTGGGATTTCTTTCTGCTCGTGTCCTCCACACCTGATGTGTCTGGACTTGCTGAATGGCACGACTTCACCCTCTTATCTCCGCCTGTCATCGTAACCCTCCTGTCCGTCTCTGCCCGCCTGCTCCCTGCCTGCCTGGTGGTCTTGATCTACGTGCTGAGAACAAAGATCCACTTGTGAACCTCTGTGGTTCTTTCATCGACCTCAGAATGACTGACCAGCTCTTTGAGCTAATGCATTATGGGTATGAAAAACAAGTGCTGATTTCATGGGGCTTAGAAGAGTTGCATTTCACCAAAGATGAAAAAAGGAACCATCCAGACTGTTATCAGTCCAAAAGCCAGGCTCTGTTATGGTACTGGGTCGGGTCCAGGCCCTTAGTAAAGGTCATTTACACTCCTGTGATGCAGCATTAATGCAGAAAAGAACAGTGAGATTTTAGAGCAACATAAACTGCCTTCAAGGTGAAATCTTTAACAGGGATGCATTTTTCAACAAGACAATGCAAAACCACATGCTGCTCACATTACAAATGAGATTTTCTATGCTGTCCTAACTTTGATTTGGTGATGTAGTAGTTAATGGGGACACACAGATTTCACCATGGTAGGAAAGTTGGTTTCAAAAGGGCTTTGGGATAACGTTCCCACAGGTTTCACCTTGACTTTGTGGTGGTGGCAAGATTCTTTTCACTCAAATCTCTTTGGTTACCTTTTGCAAAAGTCCTAAAAAAGGCACCCTTTTAACCCCTGCCTTGATGGAGAGGACATGTCCGTAACGTTTATTTTCCTGCTTCTCACCATTGTTTGCATTGGTCTGGCGAGTTGGCGGTGGAGAAACCGCTAGCTAACACGGTGCGCTGTGAGAGCGAGCTACGCAGGCCGTCTGCTCTCACACATTTCTCTCGTGCCATGTAAACTCTGTGGAGGTGATGACTGATCCAAGGCAGTAAAACCTCTTAGCTGTGCTAACTGCACCATTACTGATCTACTTATGGCTCACGTCGCTTTTCCGACTCTGTTAGCCATTGATGGTTACGGTGGCATAAAATAAGATCAGACCCACGGCTGAGTCTTTTCCTGTAGCGCAGGCATGTTTATGGAGCGTCAGGATAAAGAGGGTGAGTTCAGCGCTGCAGTGGATTATTGACTTTAGATTAAATGATGTTTGAGGGATTTGGTTGACATTTTGCAGGCACTGTTTCTATGAGCGCCTTTTTGGCTTGTAGAGGTTTTAGCTAATAACCAGCTCAGTGCCAGATGTTGTACAGACGCAGAGATGCACTACATGGCCAAAAGTATTGGGACATCCTGTTTTCTGTCCTGTTACAACAGGAGTATAAAATTACGCCAATAGCCAAGCAACGGGTCATTCCAAAGAGCTCAGTGTAATCAGGTGGTACAGTTACATCAGATCAGCTGGTGAAATTTTATTTCCTTTAATATTTTCCACTGTTGGCTGTTATTTAAAAGTGGAAGCGTTTAGGAACCATGACATGGTGATCCAATAACTGCAGAGAAAGCATCCGTAGCTACAGAACATGTTTCTATTACCAAAAATGGTGTAAATCACATCACCAGTGGACTCTGGAGCAGTCTAATCCTGTTCTGTGGAGTGACAAATCACGCTTCTTTATCTAGCAGTCTAATAGATGAGTCTGGGTTTGGTGAACGCCAGGAGAACGTTACCTGCCCAGCTAAAGTCTGGTGGAGGAGAGCTAAAGCTATGGGGCTGTTTTCAGTAAGGGAAACTTAGACATTTAGACAATCCCAGTTTGGGCAAGGTCCTTTTTTCTTCAAAGCAAGGTCCATAAATGCATGGTTTGGTGAGTTTAAAGTGGAAGGACCTGACCAACAGGTTTGAGATGAACTAGAATGGAGATTGGGTGGGCATGCTCATAAAAACATCAGGGTCTGACCTAATGAACACATTTCTGGATGAATCCCCACAGACATGGACGTTCCTCACCATAGCAGTCAAATCTGTTAGAGCTTCCACTAATCAAGTTTCAATTAGTGAATCATCGATCTTAACTAAGCTCTTTATCCTGGGCATGGTGCAATGGGTGAATGAAGTTTATCTCTGAAATAAAGGATGATGCCATTTCTCATACCCAGGGGTAATTAAGAGGATTAATCCAATCCAGCTACTGTCATGGACCGATAGCAAAAACCTATCAAGCTCAAACCTGAGATTACAATCACAGCGTTTTAATTGGTTGTGAGGAGAAGTGAAGTAAGTGGTTGAAACCATGGAGATTGTGGACTTCATTAGCTTTAGTATATAACAAATAAACATGATAAAATGGTTGCGATATTGTGATATTTTTGCACTGTCCAAACCCATCCAAGCCGTAATGCTCAAGATTAAACAAGTTAATCCAGAGATTAAGCCTAATCCTTTTATTGACACCTTAAGCAAAACATTGAACCTAGCCCTAATTTAATCTTCTTTAATTGTTTTTATTTTAACCTATTAATATCTTGAGGGACATTCTCAGTGTGTGGGAGTTTAATAATGTGAGTCACGTCTGCGCTGTTACAACCGAAGCTGTTATGTTTTCTCATGGATCTGAATCTCGGTTACTTGGTTGGTTACCTGTTATTAAACCGGGAGGTTCCTTCGTCGCCAAGTCTGAGCCTGCATGGAGTTTTGGAATTGAACAGTGCAAGTAAAGCCTGATCTTGGATCTGTCACCAGCTGGAGCTATTAGGGTGGAAAGAAGCTGATACAGTATGATTCATCAATTAAGGCCAACAATCTTCATTTCCCCGAGATCTTGGTGTTTTTCCTAAAAGAGGCCAGTTTGTGGTTTGAAACTTTATCTGTTCACCTTTGACTTGTGTGCATTCCCCCCCGTATGAGTCATCGAGAGTCCAGAATATGGTGCAACTCAAAGAAAGTCACAAAGAAAAGCTTGTGAATGCAAAACACTGTCAGAGTTTATGATGTTCTGGGCTTTGGTCCTTCATTGTGTTCATAATAGCAGCCACTTGCCCAATTTCATCCTGTCATCGACCCATGCAGCATTTGGTCTAAATTCCTCTGAATAGTTTGAAGAGAGCAGTTGTAAACTTAGCCCTGTCATGGATATACACTCCTCCACCATTTATTAGTGACACCTGTTTAACTGCTCGTTACATCAAATATCTGATCTGCCAAACACATGCCAGCAACTCGATGCATTTATTCATGTCAACGTGATCGAAACGAGCTGCTGAAGATCAAACTGAGCATCAGAATAAGAAAGAAAGTTGTTTTAAGTGACTTGTTTTAAGTGACCATGGCTTGGTTGTTATATTTCAGAAGCTGCTGATCCACTGGCCAGACTGATTCAGAAACAAAGGTAAGAGCAGCAGAAGACCACACCAGGTCCCCCAACTCTCAGCTAAGAACAGGCAACTGAGACTACGGTTCACCCAGGCTTTGGACGATAGAAGATTGGAAAAATGTTGCCTTGTCTGATAAACCAATTTCTGCTGAGACTTTTGGATGTTCGGGTCAGAACTTGGTGTAAACCATACAAAAGCTTGGCTCCATCCCACTTTGTGTTCAGACTGCTTCTGGTGTAATGATGGGATTTTCTTGGCACACTTTGAGCCCTTGGATACCATCTGAGCATGGTTTAAACCCCACATCCTACCCGAGTATTGTTTCTTACCATGTGCACCCCTTTATAAGCACAGTGTACTCAAAGTTCTGATGCTCCAAAGCTCATCTCTAACTGGTTTCTTAAACATAACGATGAGTGACTGTAACTTAAACGGCCTCCACACTCACCAGATCTCACCAGATAAAGCAGCTTTGGGACGTGGTGGAATGGGAGATTGGCATTGTGGATGTGCAGCTGACAAATCTGAGGACATGCTTCACAGCAACATCTGGTAGATCCAGTCCCAGGCCCTTTAACACAGAGACGTCTCTGGTTTGGTATTTAACTCCTTACCTTTGAGCTAATCAAATCCAATATCCTGTTATTGGAGATGTCTGGGAAACTCGCGAGCTGCGATTAGCACTTGGCGGGCTAGCCTGCTAGCTGTCATGACAGTTTTGTAACTTCACGTTTCACCGCTCCTAAAAATAACTGCTATTGTCAAACTCAATAGGGACAAATTCTGGTTTGTTAGGAATTAGCTAGCTGAAAAACAGGCTGTGTCCCAAATCACAATTTTTTCCCCCCACTGTAAGCCCTCTTATCCTGGTCAGGGTCATACAGGGGCCCAGACGATGGAGCAATGGTCTGCTTAAGAACCGGGCAGGGGTTGCTGTTGCAGTACTTTATCCCCTTCCTCAAACAGGTACCACTGGGATTCAGACCCTCTACATAATGTTAAGTGGCCAATTTATTAGAGACGCACCCTTTATGAATGAAGGAAGTTAATGTTTGTCATTTAGCAGTCACTTTTATTTAAAGAAATATG
Source organism: Loricariichthys derbyi (assembly GCA_033118015.1). Classification (NCBI taxonomy): domain Eukaryota; kingdom Metazoa; phylum Chordata; class Actinopteri; order Siluriformes; family Loricariidae; genus Loricariichthys; species Loricariichthys derbyi. The sequence continues at coordinate 8,118 of JAVSBU010123896.1, forward strand.
AATATAACTTTAATCTGTTAATTTTAAAGTTCCGTGTACAAGCAATCATGGGCCAGGAAAGATACAAAACTAAAAAAAGTTTGGGTATTTTATTAGAGTAAAAGGATCAGTTTATTGGGAAAACTACAGTTGAAACGAGGCTCCAGTACCCTGTTGGGCCGCCTGTAGCCTGGATACACGGTGAGATACGGTTGGGCATGGAGACATGCAAGTTCTGTACGGTATCCTGTGGGACATTTGTCCACATATAAATCCTTGATTATTGATAAACCTAGATGACTACATGACTACAAGGTTAAATTGTGTAGAAACCTTCAGGAAATTTATCTCGGCTATTGCAACATCTCATAAATTTGGTGTATTATTATTTATGGCGGTTTTTTTTTTAGTTATATAAAGTTGCACCATTTAGCTTTGTGGTTGGAGTGAAGCATTTTCTTGGACCCACTCAGATGGAGTCGTTTCCTGGTGAACTGCAGATAGACATCAACGAGAGGCCGTTACATGATCCACATGGCCCTCTGACTTCCCTCTGCAAACATGGTCATGACAACAAAGATCAGATCTGAACCTGGCATCACGGGCGCCAAATCTACCAGAGTTACACAGGCACATCAGCGGCGAGTGTAGAGTTTCAACATGTGCTTTCTGTCAGGCTGAGCAGTTTTTGTTGGAATATTAATGTATAAATTGTAACGATTATAATTAGGGCTATTTTTGTTTGATCCTCACCTTATTCTACTTTATTAGGTACACCTGGCTAGGGCGGCGTTGGCACTGCCTTAATTCTTTGTGGCATGAATTCATCAAGGTGCTGAACATATTCCTCAGAGATTTTGGTCTGTACTTGCGTGACTTCATCACGTCCTCACTGCAGATTTGATCAATGAGTCTCGCAGCAGAAATCAAAGCTCATCAGCCCGGGCGACATTTTTCCAATCTTCTGTCATCCAATTTTGGTGATCCTGTGCAAATTGCAGCCTCAGTTGTCTGTTTGTAACCGAAAGGAGGATTGTGTGGTCTTTTGCTGCTGTAGCCCATCCGCTTCAAAGTTTGAGTTGTGAGTTCATGTGAGGTGCATTTACATTCAGAGCCCTCACCAAGGATATTTTCTCTATTTCGGACCATTCTGTATAAACTCTAGTCCATATATTTCTATTTGTAGATCTTTGTTTCCAAAGTGTTCCATAGTGGCATAAATGAATAAATCGGTACCTTTGTAAAACTGTGAAATCTACCCTTTATTTTAAGTTAATCCTCCTCCCTCTGTCTTTCCGGGTTAAACGAATTCCTGCAGCTCTGCCAGCGTGGATGAGTTTGGTTATGTTGCATTAAACCACGACCGTTGTGACGTAAATATGGTTTCCAGTCCATCCGCTGAAGCCCAGTGGAGATAATCACAGCCTGCGAGCGGTGGGTTTTTGGCCTGCTTTCATTGGGCCTGAACGGAGCGAAAAATAGAGATGCATTTAGATTTAAAGCATTTAAAATTGATTTGATGTGAGGAATTTGTCTATATGTTGAGGATTTTGTAGTTCAGCTCTGAGTGAACGTACAGTTAGTGGTCTGAATCGAGTGCATGAGCTCCAGTGAATCCATTCATCATGAGGGTAAATCTACTCCGGACACTCCGGCTGCAAACCCGATCCAGGCCCGGCCCGAACCTCAAAGCTAATGTGACATTGAGGTAAATACAATTAAGCGCAGCCAGAGGAAAGGCTGGATTATTACTGTTTATCTTTAAACCTGACTCCCTGGATCCGTCTGGCTCGGTGCCTGCATGTATTACACACACACACACACACACACACACACACACACACACACACACACCCCAATCTCTTTTCTACAGGCCTATTCAAAACAGCTTGTGGAAAGAAAATACTAGTTGGCGTAGCTGTTTAAAGCTTATTATGTTCTCTTTACTGACCTTTACATGTACACTACACCACCAAAAGCAATCAATCACGTCCATATGCACGTTCTCAACATTCGATCTCACAACTGTGAGCACTGGTTCATGTTCAAATTCAGTTTATTTAAATGCAATTCCAAATCAGAAAAAATTGGGACAGTACTCAAAATGCAAATAATTTCTGTTCAGCTTCATTTCTTTTTTAATAAACAATTCCTGCAATTCAGGCTTGTAACACATAAACAAAACAATGATTAGTATTTATGAAAAGGTGAGTCTGAGAAGCAGTGATGAGCAGACAATCTCTAGATGATTAAAAAACAATATTCCTCAAAGAAAGATTAACTTTTTTAATTTGTCTTGTTAAAAAAATGCTTGACGTCCCTCTTAAAGATCTTAAAGGCAGTTTATGTTGCTCTAAAATCTCACTGTACTTTTCTGCATTAATGCTGCATCACAGGAGTGTAAATGACCTTTAATAAGGTTCTGGACCTGACCCAGTACCATGACATGACCAAGAGCCTGGCTTTTGGACTTGGTGCTGATAACAGTCTGGATGGTTCCTTTTTTGTCTTTAGTCCAAAATAGCTCTATTATACTGATGGTTCTGAGCCCAATCCCTGTTCCCACTGGGTGATGGTCCAGCTCAGATGGCTCAGAGCCCAGAGAAGTGGGTGGAGCTTCTGGTCGTGGATGGTTGGTTTTGGTTTGGTTTCTGGATGGTCACTTTTTGGTCCATTTCTTCCAAAAAAGTCCTGTTATACTAATGGTTCTGAGTCCAATCCCTGATCCTCTGCCTATTTTTGCTCCTCAAAGACGTGTAAGTTTTTTTACCTCATTACCCAGCCCTAATTGCACCTGTCACAAATTTTTTGTGTTGTGTTGCAGGCATGAAATACAGGAATAAATATGGATTAACAATTAAATTAAATAATTTGACCAAAAAAAAATAATATCTTTGGTTCGTACCATCTGCAATCAAATAACAATCAAAGGAAATGTAAGGAACACTGGGTTTAAAAAAATTATTTTCATTTTCCATGCTGTCCCAATCTTTCTGATTATGGTTGCAGTACTTTCTGAGTTGTAGAACTTTTAACAGTAGTGGCAAGGAAAAGCTCCCTGACCATCTGAATATGGAACCTGGATGTGGTGTTACTAAGTTTCTGTTCCTTTAACTCTGCATTATTTCTCGTTTTTATACTTAATTGTCTCTGTACTGGAATATTCCACATAGTGCTCTAAGAAAACCAGACAAACCAGAAACAATTAGATAAGAGTCCAATGAGACGCCATTATCAACGACACGTCCAGTCATGTTGACTGTAATCAGTACTTTGGTGCACTTCAGCAGAAATCCAGAACCCTTCGTAGCCTCATTTGTCGCGTGACAGTAAAATTCATTCAGCTCTTCATGGGCTTAAACGCCATCATGAACTATTTCAATCTGTGATTCCAGAGAGGAGCAGCAGACATCTACAGAATGGATCAGAGCTCACGCTTACAGATAAGATCCACGTCTGGCTCTGTCACTGTTTATCTCAGGAGGGGCAGAGCCTGGTGGCTCCAGGGCTGAGATTCCTCCATCCATGGTGGCTCTCAGAGGGCGGATGAGTCAGAGAGCTGTGGGGGAGGAATGCTTATGCCGTGACCTGATAAATATCGGCACGGTGATTGCATTATGTTCGATATAATCAGTGAGGACTGACGGGGTTACGGGAAAACTTCCAGGCCACTTTATTAGGAACACCGCCACGTTTGTACACTCATCCGTTTTATGAGTTTTACTTACCGTATATATTCCCCGGACAAAAGATTAGTTATTTTTTAAAAAGAATTCAGACCCAAGGCATTAATTGTACATCTATGCACCATTTAACATTGTTTTGTGAAACAGGTCGTTGACCGAAATGGACGTTAACCAAACATTACCATAGTCAAATTGTAGTTTAAATACTTGGCATATAGTGTTTTATATAAAACAATAACGTGAATTAAATGTTCAGTATAATACTCAAAAGTACACTCCTCCTTATCTTTGTTTTTTTTTTTCAAACTTGAAACACTTGCTGACCTCCAAATTATGTCGAATTACTACACCATGTATTTTCTGCCTATCAAGACTGCAATTCTCTTTTCTGTCAGCAGATGTCGCAAGGGATCACTTTTACTACTTTTCTGTCATTCAGATGTGAATTAGAGGTATATAAGACAGATTTGGATGCTTATCTGTATACAGAACCGATGTTTGTATGGTTTCCAATATGAGATGGCTCACAAACCTTAAACAATACTTACAATTCTTATGCATTTTCATGATGAGTTTTAGGTCATAGGCAGACACTCATTTCAGCCACATCGTTGTATCCTAGTATCTTGCCTCTGGTTCAAAGATGGATGATCTTCTGATAGTGCAAGCAGACCAGGGTGCATTAAATATATTAAGGGTTTGCAGAGCTGGTATTTAATCACAGCTCTATTACAACCACTTGTATCTGCAGTTCGGAATAAAGACCACATTGGAACGATTTTTGCATTGGAAGCTGCTCATGATGAAGCTTTTAAGTGATGAGAAAGGAAAAGCCTAAAGCAAAAATGTGGCTTTGTGTCTCTTCTTGTAAGGGGCCACACAGACTGACATAGTCCTCCAAGGGTCCTGATGTTATCGGTCCTCACAGAGGAACCATTGGTTCTGTTCACACTAAATAAAACTAAATAATGTGATGTCAAACAGGTGACTATTGATCTTGATTTGGTACAAACGCAGCATTCATGAAAGGCAGAAGATCTGTTTGAAAAAGTATTGAAATGTTTAAGGGTAATGTTCCTCAAAGAAAGACTGAAAAGGATTAACAGTTCAGAATCTGGAGGAATTTGAGCCTAAACTGAAGAGCCGTGACTCAGATCCCTCAGACAGAACCTAATGAAGAAGCTTCATTCATCAATATCTGATAGAAGCACATGGGCACCGGATTACTTTATCAAACCTTTAT
>JAVSBU010123999.1:0-13024 GCA_033118015.1 Loricariichthys derbyi
CCCTGTAGTTGTTACAACTCTGTACATCACCCTTGTTCTTAAAAATGGGCACCATCACATTTCTCCTCCATTCCGCTAGCATTTTCTCACACTCAACAATGTCACTGAATAATTGAGTCAAAAATGTCACTGTCCTGTACCAGTCTGATATACTTCTCTGCTCCTCCAGATTTCCTCATACAACACCACAGCTCCTCCCTTGGAACTCTGTCATAGGCTGAACCTTCAATAAACTTCAGAAATATTTTTTTCTGTGATTCCAGTGCTGGCTGAGCTATTTTAAGTATTACTATAAGTTAAGAGACTCGTCCACAACAAAATCCTGCTCCCTGTGTCCGTGCAGTATACAGAGTTCCACGTTGTTAAATGTAGGTATTAGTAGTGAATGAGAAACAGTTTCGATTTACAGCATAGGTTTTTGCAAGACTACACAATTCACGAGGTTGGAGGTAATCACGTGATTGGGGGCGTGTTCATTTCGAGTGATTGACGGGTATCAGGGCGGCGATGCAAGTTCACGCGCTCGACATGTAAATGAGACGCTCGAGCCCAGCGGGCGCCCATGTGGACAGCCAGCACGCCGTGTTGTTCTGCACGCTGATTGGCTGTCTGGCTCTGACGCACTTTAATAGGATGCAAATACGCCGCGGCGGACAGACGTTCTCAAAAACGCGGAACAGGAACACGAGCTCCTTCACCGTCTTTAGAGTGGATGGTCGTTCTGCTAAAAGGCTGTGTGTGTGGTTGTACGACACGCGGACGCTGTTCTTTATATAATAACGGCGTTGTGGGTTTTCTCGTGTCAGTAAAAGCATTCTGCGCGCCGCCTCGTTGTCTGTGGGCGATAGTATTTGGGGCGGAGCGGCATGCGTTGAAGGCGGGTCCCTACCGCTGAATGCCGCCTCTCTGTGTTGTGTTTTCTGGTACTCGCATCGCCATCTTGTTGCAAGGCAAGTAATACACGTCTGAGGGCTTTCGGAGGAACTGTGGTTAGTTTTCAAAAGTCACCACGGTTTAATCTCGCCGTGCCTGAAAAGCCTAGTGAAGCCGCGGCAGGCGCGACGCGTGCATTATTCCTACCGAGTCTGCATCCGGTCCGTGGACGAAATGAGTATCGATACGCTGCTGGAGGCAGCTCGGTATCTGGAGTGGCAAGCCCAGCAACAACAGATTACACGTGGTAAGTCGGGGGCGGGTGGGCTGATCACGATAAGGAGAATAAATCATAAACTGGATGGATGTGAATCGCACCCCGGTGCGGTGGTTCGAGCTTGTCAGAATGGTGCATGCAGCACTACTAATCCTGCATGGTCGTAACGTGCGCGTGACCGGTGGATGTGTCGTGTGCACGCTCGTGTTTAAGTCTTTGTCCCGATGTTAAGGGGCTCCGTGTGTTCCCTGTCGTATCGAGCGCTCGCGTGCGAGCTCAGACACGCTTCTGTTCCTGGGTTTCCGGGTTAAATCCGTGCTATATTTAGTTCACTACTCCGCGCGCGCAGTCCCACCGCGGTGGGTGTGTGGAGACGCACAGACACCCTGGTTTTACTATATTTATGGGCCATTTTCATTTACTTGTGCTGTATTGGCGTAATGTTCTGTAGCCTCAGTAACACGAGTGGCTCGTTTGGGTATTTAAGTACAAGATGCATAGGAAGACCAGGATGTTCGATCCTCTAAAAGGCTGAAAATCAGCACGTTAGATATTCTGCTTATGTTGAAGCAATAATATCGACTATAATAGCACGTTTCTCTGCGTGGTTTAAATTCCAAAAGGCAGTCCTATTTAAAACCAGTACACCTTGTAGTTTTGGCCATATTTTAATCTATTCTCAATCGGTCTTGTTACTCAGCGCTTCGGCGCTTTTATGGGCGGCGGCGGATCTCAAGCTTTCTTTCTCTTTCCAGATTGGCATTAAGATACCTCGTGACTTTTTTTGCACAACTTCCTCCTTCGTGATTCATCGGCCCTGCTCTAAGTGCGTGTTTGTCTGGGCCTCAGATCGAAACTGTAACATTGTCGCGCTTTATTTTCGGCCCCCAGACTCCGCTTTTCATGGGAGTAGGTTGTTTTTTTTTTTTTTGCGTGCTGGAGGTGACGTGTCACTCTGGTCACACCCCCCGGCGGATAGCGCGTGCTGAAGATCCGCCCCTTGCAACCACGTGCGCACACGCATGCCCCGCCCACAATCGGCAGTACAGGGGCCGTCCTCTGCCAAGTGTGGGTCGCGAGGGGGGAAAAGTAGGACAACACCCTGCTCTCACCCTCCTTCCAGCCTCTCTGTGTAAGTGGCCGTTTTCTCTGCACAGTGAAAGAATGGGAAGGTCAGCGTTTGATTTCCCTTTTTCCCTTTAAATTGAAGTAATTATCCAATTTAGGGCCCTAAAGCCACAGAGTGCAGACACATACATTTGTCAAAAAACATGCCTTGATTTAGTAACTATTCTCTAAATCTAAGACAATGATCCACCTCCGTCCTGACCATCAAAAAATTAATTTGTTTACATCCAGCAGGAAGAAATACGCTCTTTAATATTCCAGTGGAAAGCGAGTGCATCCAGACTGTTTGTGTTCCCTTGGCATTGCTATTTGGACTTTGTTCACTCCCTAAAAGGAGCGGAACAGTGCGAGTGGGTGGTTTTAGATAATGAAGTTAGAGTTCATTACAACTAGAACTGTAGTGCTTGGTGTTGTGATCTAGAAAAGTCTGAATGATAATAGTGGGTGAAGGTAGATATGAAACAGATACCTGTAGTGGGAATATGCATGTCATATTTCAGTAAAAAAAAAACAGGACACGTCTGAGATTAAATTGTAAGGCAGCTGTTTCTGTCAAGTTTGTTCTCTCAGAGGCCTTGTGGGATTAAATTGTTACAAGGCTTATATGTGCGGCATTATGGCGCAGGCGGTTTGCATGGTCTTCCCACAACTCCACAGAACCCTGGTTCGATCCCAAACTCAAAATCCACCTATGTGGCGTTTATGTCCTCTCTCTCTCCCTCTCTCTGCTTGAGGGTTTACTCCGGATGCTCCTGTTTGCTCCAACATTCCAAAGATATGCATTAGCTTAATTTGATTCTCCAAACTGGCCCAGGCTCAGTATGTTTGACTACTAATATGACCTCACTTCTGTCCTGAACAGCCATTGATGCTTCCATGTTAAATCAGTGAGCAAAATAGTTTCAAAAGGCTAATGTGTAAACAGATTTGGGTCCTGTGTAGCAGTCTTTCCTGTTTTTCTTCAGTGTTGGCAGTTTTGAGGAAATCTCCTTGATAATGGATGAGTTAAGACATGAGCCATATGAGACCCCTTCTAACTGGATTGGCCATCATGTAGATACAATTTCTTATGTGTGATTTTGAATGTATGTACTGAAATCACTTTATTGGGTACACCTCCTTGTTTTTTGTTCGTTTTACCAGTTCTATTTACCGTACTTTGTATTTCTGTATTTACAGAACAATTACAGTGCTGGTAGTGTGTTGTGCTAGTATAAGTGTGTAAGACACAGCAGTGCTGCTGGAGTTTGTAAACACCTCAGTGTCACTGCAGTGCTTAGAATGGTCCACCAATCACATAGTAGCTGTGGTGGTCCTCTAGGTGTGCTGACTGTTAATGAACAGAGTAAAGCTGTCTAACAAAGTATGCAGAAAAACAGAAGGACTGTAATTGTAGAACTACAAAATGCATCTCTTTGGTAAGTGAAACTGATAAAATGGATGAGCATAGAAACAAGGAGGTTCTGTACCCGTGCAGTGGATTACCTACGGTTCAGTTTTGCAAATGTCATTGAGAGTTTTTTTTTTTTTAAATAACACTGTGAGTCTATGCATGTACAAGCCTGCAGGCTTTGTGCTCTACACCACATGTGTGAGTAATTGCATGTGCTTTGGAGAGGAAAGGAAGGAAAGAAGGACGAAGGAAGCTTAAATGGTTGTGTCCTGTTGGCACATTTTTTTCCCTGACTCACAGCAGTCTGTGTAATCTGTGTCAGGAGACCAGGCTTCATTGTGCCAGAAACACATGGCCAGTGAGAGCTGGACACCCCTCTGGAGTGTTTGCCCTTTTGATCACAGTCCTGTCCATCTGTTGTCGTCTTCAAGATCCATACACTTTTCCCTTTACGCCAAGTGGGTCACGTACACTTTAATGGCCTTATGCACAGCTGTTTCAGAGGGGCTTATGAAAGCCATGCATGACAGAGAATGTGTGCTCAACAGTGTTTTTGTCAGTTGAATGATGTTCTTTACAAATGCTCTTACTTGCCTTATCCTTTGTATACAGCCGACTACGTGTCTAGCTTTTGCTAAGTTCCGTTCTGCATTGTCTTATTTCGATTTGCTTATCGTAACTGGTTGCGTTTGTGAAAACTCGTTCTGCCTATCCCACTGATTGCTACAGAGGGAGTGTTCCTCACTGCTGTGATTCTGGTACCATTCCTAATTTGACGTTCATGGAATCCCACGTGCCTGTGTGTTGGTCTCCTTGCATCCATGGCAACCGTTGTCTCACAGGGCTGACTGCATTAGCAGATCCCTTTTTGAGCAGGACGTGGCGTAGCTACTGCAGCAGAGGATCGTGGCTAACAGCTCATAGTGCTAATGACATCAGTGGAAATGTGCACTGGGAAGCTGCATCTCCCCTCCCCCTTCTCTGTTTAAAATCTTTCTCGCAGAACAAAAGCAGAGAACCTGGAGGCGGTGGTTACAGCCTACTCTACAGCTCCGTCCATCAATCTCAGCGAGCCGACCAATCAAAATGTGTGCCCGGTCTGTAGACGAGACATGCTGGCTCACACCTCAGATTTCCCTTGCTTTTTTTTCTGCATGCTGTTGAATGATGTCACGACTTTGATCGACCAGACTACTGCAAGGGCTTCTCTCTTAAAAAGACAGAGGTGCAATCTGATTCCCAGCTCCTACCCCTCCCATCATAAGCCAGGAAGCTCTTCATGAAGCTCACTGCTAACTGACTTAACTGGCTTTACCAGTTTTAAAGCTAGCTGTTTGCTACAATATCAGTTCTGGTCATGCTGTCCATGTCCTTATGACCATGTAGAAAATTCAGTTTAGCCCAGAATGCACAGAATAATCTGATAAAGTATTGATTTTGACAAAAAAACCCTATACAACTTAGTATTTTTAATTTTCTAAATATTATTTTAAAAATACTAAATACTTATTCCAGATTTGCTACTTTACGGGAATTTTGAGAAACATAAAAATGTATTTGATTTAGTTGTAATGAATTAATCTAAGTATTCGAAAGAGTTCTTATTTTTAGTAGAGATACACTGCAAAATACAAAACAAAAAATAAAGGGAACACTTAAACAACACAATGTAAATCCAAGTAAATCAGACTTCACTTGGAGGCCACAAACAATAGTGAGCCTCATTTTGACTTGTTTTAAGGACATTACATCAAAGTTGGATCAGCCTGTAGTGTGTTTTTCCACTTTAATTTTGTGTTAATAACTAGAGGTGCATTTCCTGCCGAAAATGCGAGTGTGATTGCCACGATGCAAGTGCCGGGTCAGGGTGCCCCACGGTCCATGCATGCCAAACTTGATCTGTTTAGCTCAAAAATTGTCAGAGTTACAGCCATCCGAAGTCAGCTGTAATGTTACGTCAATTGGAAATGTTTCTCGCGTTTTTGCGCATAGCGCGCGAATGCGATGTGCAAATTCTTAGCTGTGTACAAGCAACTGTGTCCTGAGAATTCTGCACATTTCGGTCTTTGTCCTGTGTCGATACCTCAAAAACTGCGGGTGAAATTAAGCGTCAAAAACGGCCAAATAACATTGTGCTCAATGGGTTTCCTATGGCCGGAAATTGTGGGTGTGGTAAAAAATGACCGGAGTGCTCGATCACGATACAACTTCAATTGCTGGGTCAGGCTGCTACACGGTTCATGCATGCCGAATTTCATGTTTGTAGCTCAAAAATTGTCAGAGTTACGGCCGTCCGAATTGGGCCATAATGTTAAGTCAATGGGAAAATTTCTCTCACGTTTTCGCGCATAGTGCGCAAATGCGATGTGCGAATTCTTAGCTGTATACAAGCAACCGTCTCCCGAGAATTCTGCACGTTTCAGTGTTTGTCCTGTGTCAATATCTCGAAAACTGAGGCGAAATTACGTGTCAAAAAATGGCTGAATAATAATAATAAGAAGAAGAAGAAGATGGATGACCTTCGGATAACAATAGTGTGATCACACTAATTATGTTGTTAATTGTGTGGTTAATGAATTTGATTTCCATTGATAATTTTTGTGTGATTTTGTTTTCTGCACATTCAGCTGTGTACAGAATAAAGTATTCAATGAGAATATTTCATTCATTCAGATCTAGGATGTGTTATTATAGTGTTCCCTTTATTTTTTGAGCAGTGTACATTGCCAAAAGTAAAGGTCTCTCACAAAATCCATCTCGCAATGTCGTAGGACTTCAAATGGATTGGACTTCCAAGTCCTCTGAGCCAAACTCTCATGTTTATTGCGCATGGTACAACACATGTGAGAAGCCCAGGTTTTGTCTTACCCACCAATATTTCATCCAAAGTAGAGCTCATAGGATTTCTTAATAAGTGCAATCGTTGTGCATCCTTGAGCTTTCAGCATATATCACAGCCATAACAGAAATTATCACAGCCGATGCAACAACAAGAGTGCTTGGACTTAACAAAACATGGCTGATGCACTAGTAGACTTAAAGCATGATGGAAATAAAAGTTGGTTGAATGGCAAGAATGGTGGATGGATATAGCAGAATTGACACATTTTCTTCAGTCTTTGCATGTTCTCACAATTTGAAGTCCATTGCCTGCTGGAGAAAGCTGATGGTCAGAGGTCACATTGTTTGAAGGAACTCACTGGCCTACATCAGCACACAGAGTTCAATGTCTGTGTGGAGCACTGGACATGTCCAGAAGTAGGGAGTGAAGGGGAGAAATTATATAAAAATAAAGTGGGGCCAAAACTATTGAGTGAACAGTTTGAGTAAAAAGTTGATTGTTTAATTAAAAAAAAAAAACTTTAGATAAATTCCAGGATGTATTAGAATTTGGTATGTTGTAGTTAGCACTGTTGCCTCACAGCTCCAAAGATCAGCTTCCTGATCCAGACTTCGCCTCTGTGAAGTGTGCATGTTCTCCTTTTGTCTGCATGAGTACTCTGGATCCTCCCACAGTCCAAAGACCTGCATTCCTTGCTAAAATATTCATAACCCTAGAACTCACTGGCCACATTGTCCAGATGTTTTCACGTTACACCCACAAACCTAAATGTACAACTGCAATTACAATGAAGTTGGGGTGTTGTTTAAAATATAAATCAAAACAAAATATGATGATTTGCAAGTCATTGTCACCTGAAATTCAACTGAATACATTACAAAGACAAGATAATGTTCAAACGGATAAACTTTATTTTTTTGCGAATATGCACTCATTTTGAGTTTGATGCTGGCAAAACATTCCAAAAATGCTGGGATGGTGACAAGTCAGGGCTAGTAACAAGGTGAAAAATCTATATATTGATGTGATTTCAAACAGATGATGTCAACAGGTGATTATGATCATGATTGAATATTATTAAGACAGGCTGAGACTGAAGAGCAGGAGATGGCAAAGGAGTGAGAAAAGTATTGAAATATTTTAAAACAATGTTTCTCAAATAAAGATTGAAGGGAAAACATTTCATGATGCTGTCTGATCACTAATGTTCTCTAACAGTCCTCTGAAAATCCTTCCCAGAACAGCAGTAGTTATACTCAGAATAAATTACACACAGATGTATTCCATTTACTAATTATGTGACTTCTGAAGCCACTTGGTCAGACTGGATTTTATATAGGGGTATTGGGGGGTAAATTCATCGAGGGGTATTTTTACAGGGCACCGTTGATCAGTTTGTCTCTCTCAAATGCTCCAGTGTGATTGCTTAAGCACTGTGAATGTGAATAGCCAAAAGAAGACTATGTGCATGAGCTGGCTCAGACTCCTATTTGTGTAAAATAGGATCCATATTATCCCAGTATGATTTAAGAATATTGCAACGAGTATTTTGTGCTGTTATTGAATGTTTGGCTTTTTGTCTTCAAGCGCCCTATACGTTTGATGGGGTGTAGATTTGGTAACTGTAGAGGAAAGATAATTGAAATTTCATTGATTATATTTCATCTTAGTGCAGATAAATTATATCTGCCTTTAGTTTTGATTACGGCATGCTTTTGCTGTGGCATCATTTCCACAAGCTTCTGCAATGTCACAACATTAATTTTTGTCGAGAGTTGAATTAATTTCCTTCAAGATCTTATATTGAAGTGGGAGGTTTGAACCACTGCATCTTCTCCAGCACATCCAAAAGATTCTCAATGGAGTTCAGGTCTGGACTCTGTGGGGGCCAATCCATGTGTGAAAATAATGTCTCATGCTCCCTGAACCACTCTTTTACAATTTGAAACTGATGAATCCTGTCATTGTCATCTTGGAATATAGCCGTGCCAACAGAGCAGAAAAAAATCCATTAATGGAATAACCTGGCGCTTCAGTATATTCAGGTATCAGCTGTCCTCATTCTTTGGGTACATATTGCTGAACCTAAACCTGACCAACTGCAGCAGCCCCAGATCATAACACTGCCCCCACAGGTGGTGGCATATTTTTTTTGGCCAGGCAGTGTATATCGGCATAGGTATTTTTTATATCAGCATTTTTTTTTTTTTTTTGGTTCTTAAAATCTACTTAAAAAATATTTTCTTCTGAATTGTTGGCACCTTACAGCCTCATAATATTATCATAATGTGCATACTTTATATAGAATTAATTAATTTACTTGTGTTAAATGTAGATTTTCAGTTTGAGTTTAATAATCCATAAAAGCTATTTTATTTAATTATCTTCCCCCCTCAATATTTCTCAAGGGTTGTCAGTCTGGTATGGACTATAGTTTTATTTGTAAGATTAAGCTTTATTATGTTCAATAAGCAGATGAAGGAACCTGATATATAGGCAAGGAACTCGTTATCCTAATCAACTCTTCTCATTAAAAATTTCATGCCTTAATCAACACAGTTTTTAAATATGAGGGTTCAGGTACATTTTCCATTCTGTAGTGTGAATAATGAATGGAAGTGTTTAGTAAAAGATGTGAAAACTGCAGTTGTTTGTTTTTAAGGCCAGACTTTTTTAATTACTTGTTTGGCAGATCCGCCAATGTTAGTTTTTCACATTTTCAAAAAAAAAAGAAATTTAAAAAAATCACGTTTATTTTTATTTCCGCCAATCTTTCATGGCTGAAAATGGCAATTTAAAACTCGCGCCATCACTATGTGCCGTCGTCATCACTGACGCATGTGTAGAATGTACCAAAATCTGTCATCATCATCACAAACACATGTGCAGACAAAGCAAATGGGCACTGAGCAGACAGTTCAGCAAGATTCGCTACAGCTGAACCCTATTAGACGTGCATCAGCGCCGCACTGCTAGGTGGCAATAAGAACCTGCTAATCGCGGCTGGTTTAAAAGCCCACGAGAAAGACTGCTTACAAACGTTGAACCAGCTTCCTTGTTACACCAGTGTTGCCAACTTAGCGACTTTGTCGCTATATTTAATGACTTTTCAGACTGTCTGGCGACTTTTTTTTAAAAAGTGACTAGCGACTTTTTGTGGTGTTATCAGAGACTTTTGGAGACTGAGATGAACTGTGCATTTTCAAAGTCGCCACATCTCAATCATTGACGTTTTGATGAATGCCAACAGAAATTGTACACATCTGCCACCAGAAAAGTGAGTAACTCACATTTGCTGTAGCTTTAGCGGTCATTTATTTGTATTTTTTTGCTTTGATATTGTTCTGAATGTATGATACGGTGTCCTGCTTGGACGCTGGGGTGATTTGATGCAATGTTTTTAGCCATATAGTACACATTGGTTTGACTCCTGATGTTTGCTAATTGAAAATTAAAAAAATAAATTCTAAAGTGAAATTTTATTTTTATTTTTTATTGCCAGCGCTTGTATTCAGGTTTTCCTCACAGAAATCCACCAAATGAGAAATTTAAAAAAAGTCTGGCCTAAATTAGGAATTGGGAATTAATGCCAGCATCCAGGTTATTCCAAATGGCTAACTTGAATTGAGGTAGTTGAATTACCAGATTGGTTTTTTTGGTTGCTGTTCAACCTTTATTTGAAACTTGGTTTTCACATCACTCTTCCCATTGCCAGCACACAGTGTGATTTGTTAGCATGGTTATGAGGGTGAAAGAATTCACATGACATCCTTCTTAATTTTCCTTCTTTTTATTTTTAATTTTTTTAGAAGAGGAGGAACGTCGAGATAAGGCCCTCCTCTGCCGCGGACCAGAACCAAAGCGCCCAGAGATCGTAATCCCATGCATCCAGCCAGCACAAGTCAACCCCATGACTTGGAGCGACGAGGCTCGAGTGGAGCCACATATGCACCAGGCCCACCCTCCAGTCCCTCCCCCTGCGCTGCCTCCTGCTGTGCCCATCACGGTCATACCGATCTCTGTGGTTCCTGCCACCCCTGCAGCATCAGCACTCCATACAGCTTCACCCATACCTGTGGTAACGCCTTTAGCTACAGCACTCTCCCCTCCAGCTGCTCCCTTACTCGGCCCGGCAGTGAAGGATTCCAACTCTTGTCCACAGCAGCCACAGATTCAGCATCGTCCCCTGGTTACTCATGTGAAGGCAGAGAGCAGCACACTGCCTCAGTCAGGTACCAGTCCCAAGCAGCAGCCACAGGCTGTGTTGCAGCCATATCCAGCACCCGTCATTGGCCCCCATCATGCACTTCTGCCCCAGCCAACACTTGCACAGCCTCAGAGCCTCTTCTCTCACCCAGCTCGGCTCAATGGTGCAGTCTTGGAGGATTCCCGAGGTTTAGAGGGAAAGAGGCGGCCTGGAGGGTGAGAATATGGCTTCTTCACATATGTAATTAATATTGTGGGTATGGTTAGCTATTTTCAAGAATATGCACTTTGGATTAAGTTAACGTTACTCCATAAATCAGAATTTTGATGTATAAAAAAATAGCCCTAATGAAGAGGTATTATGCAGACTCCATTAAAAGGGCAGTGAAGTTGAGCTATGGGTTATTGTGAGCATTTTAAATGCAGCATATGACCATAAGTTTGTGGACACCCATTGTATAGAGTGAGATGTACTAACTGCCAGGTAGTGCATGTGCATACTGCGAGATCTTCATTTATAAGTTGCAGCACTACTGGAAGTAACATTGGCACATTACTTGTTCATCAGTCCATTTATATATTGGGTTTTTCAGACAGGGCAGATTCTGTGAGAAATCCTAAGATTACCTTATCACTTACTTTCTGTACCTGCTTAACACAATTCATGGTTGTGGGTAGCCAGGGCTTAAATGGAAGCACAGGGTATAAGGTGGGCTCCATTCCTAGACAGTGTGTCAGTCTGTACTGAGGCACATACGCAAACACAGACTCAAACATTTTGGAGACTTGTCTGAATGTTGGGGGGGGAAACTGGAGGAAATCCATGCAGACATAGGAATTACATGTAAACTCCAGACAGACAGCAGTCATGCTGGGACTCAAACCTAGGTCTGTGGAGCTGTGAGGTGACAGCACTGTTCCACTATAACTCTAGTATTGTTGTTGTCATATGAAGGCTAGGAACAGCAGCTGAGCTGTTGAAAACAGTAGTTCTTGAACACTTGGGTTCAAATCCAGGCTGTCTTTGCACTGCAAATGTTGGCGTCCAATCTAGGAACCACTTTTCTGCACCGTGGGAATTGCAGGACAGACACTGACTCCCCTGCATCCCTTACAATGATAAGCAGGTGCATGAAACTAGAATGTCAGATGGATTGGTGGAAGGTACACTGTCATTGGACCCTGGAACAGCATACAGGTATGCACCATTTAACATCCATATTATCTTCTGTGAAATGGGTAGTTGAACAAAATGGACATTGATTAAACATTACAATAACCGCTTAGTATTTTTAGGCTACTGTAAAGTAAATATAAAGTTTATTTCAAATTTTATGTGGTAGGAAAAGCATATACACGTATGAAGTCCGTTTATAGCTTGTTACAAATAACAATGGAAACATATACACCAATAGGAGTAACAGTTTCTAGGTCAAAAAATGACCAACAAGCAAGTGAGCACAGACCGCTTTGGTAGTTACACGTACAACTCATGAATGATGGATTTTCCTCTCTTTAAAGCCCACCAGTGCTCATAGATCTGCAGCGTTGCTTGGCTGTTCAGTGCAGTTGAGGCTGTCTTTGAAGAACTCTTTGCCATTTTGAGTCTATTTGTGACCCACTACGGCAAAACCAGGCATAATCCACCAAAAATCAAAATTGAGATAATTACTGAATACATATCTCCATGTAACAAGCTTTAAAATGAAGTTTGTTTCATCAAAATATCTTAAAAAATAAAAATTCTAAAGCTATTTGAAGTTCGGGAGTCCTGCCAGACTTTCTGAAAGTTGAAATTTGAGTAAAAGGCTCCTGAAGTTTTCTTATAGTTCAAAATCAAAACACCATAGCAAACTTGCATTAAATCTTGTTCAATCCCTATGAAATTTGGAACATAATTTGATACAGGTATAGCTTTAAGAAAAAAGTAAAATTCACGCTGACATAACCACAATGCACTGCGCGGCGGCCTCTCAACCAATCAGAGCGTCCGGTCCTGCTGCTGTGTATGTTAGCAATCTGCGGCTAACGCTTCATGATACATGCTAAACACACTTCGGTTTGGATATGCCTTGTGAAATCTCCTTTTATTGGAGGAAAATGATATAACTGGGGATCCCCTCATGAAAATAGAGCAACAAGGGTTATCGTAGATGTGTCTCCGTCGAAATATGGGCACTGGATTGTACCTTGCACGTTCTCAGAGCCGGTGAGTGGAGTGGATTATTGGCTTGTGTTCAGGTATTTATGGCCTATTTACCAGACCAGATCGTAAATAAATTCATTTTTTGAGTGTTTAAGAATA
>JAVSBU010124105.1:0-13023 GCA_033118015.1 Loricariichthys derbyi
ACATCTTGGAGAGATTTAGGATACTTGGCCACCATTCTTTTGCATATCTCTGTAATGTTGCCTTTGGTTGGATTACTGCACACCTTCATTTCAGAAACCACCATCCTTACCATCTCCCATCGTAGTCTTGGACTAGGTCTTTTCTGCCTTTCCAAAACTGCATTAACGCTTCAGGGAACTTTTGCCATGGTAACTGAAAATTGTCTACCCAGTTTGGCTGAAAAGTTTAACTGCCTCTTGAGGATGATGAGGATGGTATGGTTGACTGTGATGAGGGAGAGGCAGAGGGTGGAGTGCAACAGATAGAAACTAGAGAGGAACATGCTAGAGGTTGGAGTTGGGGTGTCTGATTCTGCAACAGAAGAACAAAAAAGATTTAAAAATTTGTAATGATGTTGTGACACTGTTGAAAATGCCATGTGTTGTTAAATTACTAAGTACTTTGTATACTGGTGTGATTGCAGTTTTCCCACTGTTACACATTAATATACATACTTTTCTGGGCCCAGGAAACAAGTCATCTAGCTTGTATTGGCTTCAACACTGGCAGCAAGTCTCCTTCTGTAATGCACTGCAGATCATCTGTGGTCTCTGCACCAAGTGTCTTCAAAGTATCTACAACTGAATTGAGAACTGCTACGGTAAGATCGGGGAAAACTGAATTTAGCCTTTGTGCAACTGAAATCCAAGCATCTAGACTACTTCTTATAAGGTGTATAAAGAAGAAGTAGGGTGGCTCCTGCAGGAGAAGGCGAATGTGGGTTAGACAGTGGATTGCCAGGAGGGACTACCTCGAAGCATGCCATGCCCTACAGAAAGAATTAGTGGAGGAGGACCCCAAGAGCTTCAAAAAATTTATCTGCATGAACGGCCACCTTTGAAGAACTCTTGGAAAAGGTGAAGGGGAAGATTGAAAAGATATTTGAAACAGAACTAAAGAGCCTCTCACTCTCTACAGAGCTGCAATGGGCACAGAGTTACTGGGGTGTAAGTGCGGCCATAGAGGGGAAAAACTCAGTGTATTGTTGTGGGTGTTTGTTTTTGAGATGCCTAATGAGGTTTGTTGTATTAAATCCTTACCCCCTCTTGAAATGCCAAGCTTGCATGTAATGCAGTTTGCTACTTAAATGGTATTCTCATCGACTGTAAACTATCTCCACACAGAGTGCGCCTCCTGCTCAAACTGGTGCCGTATTCTGCTGAGCATTACAGAAATAAAATGTTGTAATATGTTCTTACATTTATATGGAGGTGAGAGACTTCTACTAGGGTATTGATCTGTAATAATAAGCTTGAAATATATAGTGCTGATCAAAATAATGAGAATAAAATATATATATCCAATCCCTGATCGAGATGCAACATCCGATTTCAATCAGTTCTGAAACCATTTGATCATGTGTGAGGGAACCAATTTTGGCTACAGAACGTTTATATGTAACCCTTCGTTTCTTGGCATCAGGTAAACATAATATCTTTGTTAATTCAATAACCTCAGTCAATTCAATAACCTAAGTTTTCTTTTATTTATATAACAACAGGTGATAATTACAATGTGAACATAACTTTACTCTTGAGTTACAAAAAAGTTATTTACATTCTACATACACTGTGTCACAGCTGTAAGCTCTTCTAATACGGTCTGTCATACTCCGGACTACGTTTCCCAGAATGCTCAGGGCAGTGAGGCGTTACCGATACGCCCAACGTCACCTAAATACTAGGTACCGGCACCTGTGGCTCGTTTAGCGAGCAGATATTTAAGGACTCAGTTTCCGTGTAAACTTCGTAAAGTATTGCCGACTCCTGTTGCCTTACTGAGTGTTCTGAATATTACCCTGGATTGATTCTCTCGTTACTGATCTCCTGTTTGTTATCTGGATATTGCATGGCTTTTGGATCACACCTGTTTAGCTCTTTCTGTCTCGGCTCTGATTGGTTGCATGGTTACCGAACCCTGGACTGCCTTAACGTTGTCGTCTTTGTCTCACCCTTGCCGGGTACCGTTGCCTCGTTTGTCTTGTGTCATCTGTTTTCACCCTTTGAGCTATATTAAAATGATGATTTCCTTTACTTGCCGAGCATCCATCATACATCTTGACCTGGTGTTACAAAATACTTCGCCACATCTATGATGGCTGAGTATAAGGAATTACAGCAGGCTGTAGGGCACCAAGGAGGCTTATTGGGAGAGCATCAACAATGGCTCAATGCAGTAACCATCTCAGTGGAGATGCTTCAGGCCCAGCAATCTGAGCAACACAGTCAACTGGTCCAGATCAAGAGCACCCTGCAGGAGATTTCTGCCAAGCTGGCCCGAGTAGAGCTGGCACCCAAATCTCCCAAGGTACTAAGCGAGCCAGTCCAAAGCCCGAGTTCGGAGAACATTTGGCTCCCGGTGAGTAAACCAGATACATCTGATGGTACTCCTGACCATTGTAAAGGATTTCTACTGCAGTGCTCCTTGTATTTTGCTAATTTGCCAGCCAGTAGCAATTCAGCTAAACTTTCATTTATGGTATCTCGGCTTTCTGGAAAGGCTCGGGATTGGGCTACGGCGGTTTGGCCGACTATGGAGAAAGAGACTTATGTGCGATTCCTGGAAGCCTTTAAGTTGGTCTTTGACCATCCGCATAAGGGCCGTTCAGTGGGGGAATCGCTGATTAGACTGCATCAGGGTAATCGTTCCATGGTTGAATATGCCCTAGAATTTTGGACCTTAGCCGCTGGTACTGGGTGGAATGAACCTTTGCTTATCAACAAGTTTCGGAATGGATTAAGGGCTGATGTGCTTTATGAACTTGCATGCAAGGACGAGGGTCTGACCCTAGAAGCCTTGATCTCATTAGCCATTAGGCTAGATCAACTGAATCAGGGATATCACTCTACTAGAGGAGGTCCCAAGACCAGGTTATCCTCAGAAACCCGCTCTATAGTAGACCGCGACCAGAGAGGCAGCGCCCCAGTCTTCTGCTCCGACGTTCAAGGGTGAGGTTCCCATGGAGGTCAACTCTATGCATCTACCACATGAGGAGAGAATTCGGAGGCTACGTCTCCGATTGCGCCTCTACTGTGGAAACTCTGGTCATGTCCTGTGCCAGTTCCCTCACCACTCTTCCCGATCACCTCCCCTAGAGGGGAGATTAGGCTTGTCCCGCGGTAGGTCTTACTGTGCTTCTGTGACTATTATCTGTCAAGAGACTCTGTTTGTCTTCCCAGTCCTAATAGACTCAGGAGCCGAGGGGAATTTCATGAACGAACTGCTCACCGAGCAACTGCAGAGTTGGAGAGGAGCCGCTCTGGTTGCCCAGGAGAGTGTCGGAGAGGGTCTCCAGTGGGACAAATTACACATTTCATGGTTCTGGTAATCATGAAAGCGAGTGCATTGCACTCCGAAAATTTTAAATTTGTGTTGGACAGAACAGACTGTCTGTTTATTGTGGGCCTACCTTGGTTGCGTAAACACAATCCTGTAATTTCCTGGGCGGATAAGAGTATTCAGTTGTGGTCAACTTATTGTCATAAACACTGCTTACAGGTTCCTGAGGTTTTGGCTAATACCTCCTCCGTGGAAAGTTCTGAGGTTGAAGCACCTGTACATATTCCTCCAGAATACGTGGAATTTAGTAAGGAGAGGGCTACCCAGCTCCCTCCACACCGAGCTTGTGATTGCGCCATAGATCTGTTAAAGGACAAGACTCCTCCTAAGTCTCATGTATACCCTCTAACTCGGGCTGAGGAACAAGCTATGGAGGAGTATGTACAGGAGGCCTTAAGTCAGGGGTTCATTCGCCGATCTACATCACTGGCCTCTGCATCCTTCTTCTTTGTGAAGAAGAAGGATGGAGGGCTGAGGCCCTGTATAGACTACCGAGGGCTAAATTAAATCACCAAGTCTTACCCATACCTGCTTCCTCTAGTGCCAGTAGCCCTGGAACAATTACAGGACACGAAGGTTTTTTTCTAAACTGGATCTACGCAGTGCCTATAACCTGATTCGTATTAGGAAGGGTGATGAGTGGAAAACCATGTTCTCTACCACAAAGGGGCACTATGAGTATTGGGTAATGCCTTTTGGCTTAAAAAACACCCCATCGATGTTTCAATCATTTATTAATGATGTTTTTTTTTTCTGTACATGCTGGGGAGATTTGTAATTGTACATATTGATGACATTTTGATTTATTCTCCTGATTTAGCAGCTCGTAGGGTTCACGTGCGTCAAGTACTCACCCGGCCACTTGAGAACTGATTATATGCAAAGGCAGAGAAGTGTGAGTTTCACCTCCCTACGATATCCTTCCTTGGATACATCATAAGCTCCAAGGGAGTCACTATGGATGACCACAAGATCGAGGCTGTCACCAATTGGCCCACACCCAGGTCAGTCAAAGACTTACAGAGATTTTTGGACTTTTTTATAGGCGGTTCATTAGGAACTACAGTCTGGTAACAGCACCCTTCACATGTCTTATGAAGAGGGGTGCCAATAAACTAATATGGTCAGATCAGGCACACAGAGCCTTCAATGCGCTCAAGCAGCTTTTCACCACAGCACTGCTGTTGCAACATCCCAATCCTGAGAAAGCATTTGTGGTGGGGGTAGATGCCTCCAGTGTAGGGGTTGGGGTGGTCCTATCTCAACATGGGAGAAACCCCAGCAAGCTTCACCCCATAGCTTACTTTTCACATAAGTTATCGCCAGCCGAGAGAAATTATGCTGCAACAGAGAGTGTCTAGCTATGAAATTAGCCTTGGAGGAGTGGTGCCACTGGTTGGAGGGAACTAAGCACCCCTTTATAGTTTTCACAGATCACAGAAACCTGAAATACATGAAGTTGGTAAAACGAATGAATTCCAGACAGGCACGGTGGTCTCTGTTCTTCTCCAGATTTAACGTCACGATCACCTATAGGCCGGGCTCACGCAATACCAAGACCGCTGCGTTATCCCATGTATTTGAGGAGGAGAGGGAGGAGATCACCAAGCCTGAGACAGTTCTTGATCCTGGGGTAATGGTAGCCCTCATTAGATGGGAGATCTCTGAGGAAATAAACAGGATCAACTCCAAGACCTCTCCGCCTGAACAGTGCCCGGTAGATAAGTGTTTTGTACTGAGTCAGTGTAGCGATAGCCTAATTTCGTGGGCTCGCACTTCTCTCACGTCAGGTCACCCGGGTGAGACACGCAAGCAGCAGGGACATCCATAACTATGTAGCCTCATGTTTGAGATGCGCTCAGAGCAAGACACCACGTGTGTTACCAGCAGGTAAGTTGCTCCCTCTTCCAACTCCTTCCTGTCCATGGTCTCACTTAGCTTTAGACTTTGTTACGGATTTGCCCGAGTCAAAGGGATACACCATCGTCATGACAATAATTGATAGAATTTGTCGCGGGGTACGCTTTATTCCCTTCAGCAGGCTACCCACCGCTTTGGAAACATCTGAAACTATATTTAACTATGTTTTTCGATTTTTTTGGCATTCCTGAGGATATTTTATCTGACCAAGGTTCCCAGTTCACTTCTCAGTTTTGGTCAGCCTTTATGAATGGGTTAGGGGTATCGGTTAGCCTAACGTCAGGCTACCATTCAGAGGCAAATAGTCAGTGCGAGTGAATGAACCAGGAGTTGGGTAAGTTTTTAAGGATCTATTGTCTAGATAACCCTCAAGATTGGGCAACCTACCTTGCGTGGGCTGAAATGGCCCAGAACTCGCTAACCAGTTCCTCGAATAAAATCACTCCGTTTCAGTGTATCCTAGATTTTCAGCCACCTCTCATGCTGTGGTCCAGCGAGAGGTCTGACATACCCAGCATTGATGAATGGTTAAGGTGCAGCAAGAAGGTCTGGGAAGAAAACCATAGACACATTGAGGAAGTCATTAAGCGTCACAAGGATCAGGCAGATAAGTATCACAGAGAGACTCTGACTTACAAACCTGGGGATAGGGTATGGCTTTCTACTAAGGACTTTCTGTCATTCGAGGGAAGTAAAAAACTGAAGGATAAGTATATTGGTCCTTTCAAGATTATAAAGAGAATTAACGAGGTTACCTACTTAGATTTACCCTCTCAGTATCGGGGTTGTCCCTCATTCCATGTCTCTCTGCTTAAGCCAGTGATCTCGGGCCCATTGGATGAAGATGCGGCAGGGATTGAGTCTCCACCACCGGTGGACCTGGACCCAGTGTATGCGGTGAGATGGTTACTGGGTTCGAGAAGGAGATAGATAGATAGATAGATAGATAGATAGATAGATAGATAGATAGATAATACTTTATTGTCAGATTAAAATCTGAAATTTGTCTGGC
This sequence comes from Loricariichthys derbyi, assembly GCA_033118015.1. Lineage (NCBI taxonomy): Eukaryota > Metazoa > Chordata > Actinopteri > Siluriformes > Loricariidae > Loricariichthys > Loricariichthys derbyi. The sequence continues at coordinate 6,312 of JAVSBU010124105.1, forward strand.
ATAAGATACAGTGGTTCCGTTACAACATAATACATTACAATACACAACATAATACATTTAAATCACAACATTATGTATTAAAACTGAATTACAGTTGGCTCTTGCTATTAAGCTTCCAGACTATGATCAAATGTTTCATTTGTATGTGGCAAGTGCTACATATTTTGCCACAGCCATACTAATGCAGGATTCCGATACTTTGCTAAAAAGACAGCCGATTGCATATTACTCCTGCAAGTTCTCTGAGCTGGAACTTGGGCTTCCACCTTGCTACAGAGGATTATATGCTCTAAATTTGGCATATAACAAAGCATCCAGTGTAACCATGGGTTATCCAGTAACCATTTTTACACATCACAAAGTAGTGGAGTTGTTGGAGAAAGGTAGATTTGTGCTTACAGGACCAAGGATCCTAACCTTGGAAAGGTTGTTGAGCCAAACAGATGTAATCATAAAGGTATGTAAGTTAAATTAAATTGCAGAAACACTGAACCGCATGAATGTTGGGCAGAAGTTGAAAATTACTGTAAGCTGTGCAAAGATTTAAGCGTCCTACCTTTACATTATGATGATTTAACTTTGTTTGTAGATGGTTCCTGTTACATGGACAGTGGGGGTCTAAAAGCAGCATATGCTATAGTTCAAATGGATAGTAATGGTTATACAATGGTAGTACAGGCCAAGAGATGTGTTCAACTGTGTTCTGCCCAGCTAGAAGAAATAATTGCCCTAACAGAAGCATGTAAACTAGCCAACGGTGTAACAGCAAACATTTATACAGATTCTGTGTATGCTCGTGGAGCTTGTCACATTTTTGGAGTAAAATGAAAAGGCAGAGGCTTTGTAAAAACAGATAGTAGCTCAGTACACCATGGACAAACCATTAACAAAATGTTAGAAGCTTTAAAATTACCAAAACAGGTGGCCATCATTAAATGTCAGGCACATAAGAAAGATACTGGCTCAATTATTAAAGGTAACAACGCAGCTGATGAGGCAGCTAAACAGGCTACAGGATGCTTACCCATGGCTCAAATGGTAATTGTAGAGTTAACAGAGCAAATAACTTTACAAGACATAATTAACATTCATGAAGCAGCGCCACTACATGAGAAAAAACTATGGACTGAGAGGGGAGCCTCTCGGGATGCTGATGGGTGTTGGAGAAATGCTAATGGTGTAACAGTAGCTCCAATCGATCTTTTGGAAATGGTAGTTTTAGATGCGCATGGGGTTGACCATTGCGCAAGGGGGCGGGGGGTACTTAGGAAAATTGCCAAAATGGGCTTATGGGCACCAAATTTAAAACGATATGTGGATGCTACTTTGGGAAGGGTGTGAAACTTGTATCAGATATAATGTAAGAAAAGGCATAACTACACCTTTAACTAGCATACCAGTCCCAGACCTATGTGTCATCTTGAAATGGACATTGTGGATATGAGTCCAAGGATAGTGGAGAAAAAGAAGTACCTACTAGTGATTGAAGATAGATTTAGTAGGTGGGTGGAAGCAGTTACATCCCAACACAAAAATTCTTATACGGTGGTAAAATTCATGTGTAGAGAGGTTATACCCAGATTTGGGATACCAGCTATGATTAGTTCTGACAATGGTAAGGAGTTTGTGGATAGAGTGTTAAAGTTAATTTGGCAGAAGTTGAGGATCAGACAGAGACTTGGTTGTGTGTATCATCCTCAAAGTCAGGGAATGGTGGAAAGGGCAAATGGAATACTGAAGGCCAAACTTGTAAAGATATGTGAAATCCACTAAACTAAACTGGGTACAAGCATTACCTTTGGCTTTAATGGCATATAGAACAAGTGCAAATAGGCTAACACATCTAACCCCACATGAAATGCTGACTGGTCAACCAATGCTCACCCTGCTATACTCAATGCCGCAAAACGTGCCAAGTTTAGCAGGCTTGGAATTGGGCATGAAGGAGTATGTGAAAGAAATAACTAAAATCTATAAAGCTATCTTTGAAGAGGAAAAAGAAAGAGAAAGTTGAACCCAAAGAGAGCAGGAGGAAGAGGAAGAACCTAAGGTGGTGCCAGGAGACTATGTTTATGTAAGAGTATTCAGAAGGAAGTGGGATGTGCCAAGGGGGGAAGGTCCTTACAAAATGGTCAGAGCAACTTCCACAGTGGTACAAGTAGAAGGAACACCTACCTGGTATAATCTAAAATACTGCATTAAAGCACCCCACAGACCCTTAGTTGAGCCAGATGTACCAGAGCAAGAAGAGTCCCCTCCAGAGTCTGACTCATCCAAACCTGAGCCCCCTTCACCTGAACCCAGTCCTCCAGGACCAGATCCCAGTTCACTAGAGCCTGATCCAACATCAAAAACTTTCCTAAGTCCAGATGAAGGAGGGTCAGAGCACAGTCAGTCAGAATCAACAACACCATCACGTTTAAGTCCTGGTGAAGGCCCAAGTGGACTTGTATGGCTTGTACCACCCCCAAGACGATCCAGAAGAATAAGAAACATGCCACCTGAACCCACTGGTCCAGACAATGTGCAAAATGATACGAAACAGAAGGAAACATCCTATCAAAGTGATACGAGGCAGAAGGAACAAGAAGTGGGATGGAAGAAAGGCAGAAAAGACAAAGGCAAAAGACCTCTTAGAAGACCAGTGCAAAAGAAAGGAAAGAAGAAGACCCCTGAACCTGTCATTTCCATTGAAAGCACTGCTACTGCTGACATTATTCCTGGCAACAGTCTGCCTTGTCAAGGGATGCCATTCACAACACCAAGTGTCAAAGAACAGAGTCCGGATGCATGCATCAGAGTCAGCAGAGATATTAGAGATGTATTCCATTAAGAGTTCCCCACCATCAGTCTCTAAGACTGGAGTCCAGACTGGAGTGGCTGGAGCTGGAAAGAAGAACACAAGGTCCCTGACCCCACAACTGCTAAATATAAGTCCACAGACTTCACTAATGCCCCCATGCAAGAAAACACCACAGCCCAGCCCAGTGACCATGGTGAGAGTGAATCACATCCCAAAGAACAATTCCAATACAGTCTACAACATCACCTTGAGGAATCAAATCCAGAACCAGACTGAAGTACCTAAACAATCTTTTCTCAACCAAACACAAGTAACAGGTTCACCACCAAATCTGATGACCACACCAAAAGAACCTTTCCTTAATCAAACCCAAGTAACTAAATTACCTTTAAACCAGATGAATACACATGGAGAGCCCCTTCTTAACAAGACTCAATCATCCCCGTTCAATCCAACACAGCCAGGAAAAAAAGCAGGAGGAGAATAAAGATTCTAAAGGAGGGAGAACAATAAAAAGAACAAGGAGTATTATGATCGAAACATTAAAGAATGAGATGGATTTAAAAGAGGAAAATAAGAACAACTGGTATAGATGGGCTGAGCTAACTGCAAGAGATGTTACAAATGAGCATTGTGTGGTAATGCGCAAAACATGAAGGGGAAATTAGAGTAAGACCAGTGCAACCTGGAATGATATAGCATATGGTATGTGGGAAGATAAATTGGGAAAACCTGTAAAAGTTAAACCATGCCCATATGTTTGTATGATGATAGCAGGAATAAAACAGATGAAGTGCCATTACATTGGACCAAACATTGTACTGACTCTGCATATGCAGATACTTGGGTAGAGACTAGCATTGACAAAGGACCAATAGTAGATGCCTTAGATGAAGGAACTTATGAATGAATAATGAGGGGATCTCAAAATCTTAAAAAATTAGTGGACGTAGGATGGTTTGAGGGAAAGTTTAGTATGACTATAAACGTGCATGTAGGATTAAAACAGGTAAAGGTAACGTGTACAAAAGAAGTGTCAGGAGAAGATAGTATCTCTAGATCGCAATAAAAAAAACTCCTAAAGGTGCTGTCACAGTGCCAAAAAGTGTGAATTGCTGCCGACTTGCGGACAAAAAAATGGGATAATCGCAATACAGTCGGTGTTGTCGTACTTCAGGCGTTCATACATCCGCACATGTTCGTATAATCCGCAAGAGCGAATCATTTCCGCACCTCAAATTTTGAGCTTTCTCATGATTGTTCTGCGGAAGACATTCCGTTCTGATGTCTCAATAAGGACGCCATTCTGTTGCAACACAGCCGTGATTATGGTCTTAATACAAACGCACATTAACATTTTACAGTTACTTATTTCTGCAAGGGTTGCCAGAAACGAGTATGTAGCGTGTGTGGTAAGAATATATTTTGGTCATAAAATGTTCCAGTTGTGATTGAAATATGAAGGTACCAATTAACATCATTCCTCCAAAATCTCCCGGACCCCTGCTGTGTGTGATTAATATACGAGTATTTATACATACACGTGTAACTCAGCCATTTGATTCGGCACTCGGTGTGGACAGTGCCTTCTGTATATAAATGATATCTGGTCAAAATGTCCCCAGGTCAAAACGTAATCCAGTTCCTATATATAATGATGATAAATGGATGAATAAATTATTCAATCTTCACTGTGAGTGTCATGAATCAGGGGCGAGATGTAACCAGAGGACCCACATGCAGACAGCTTCATGAATAGGGGTAGGTTTTATTAAACACAAATAAGAAGACCAAAGAATACCAGAAGCAAAGTGTCAAATAAAGCCCGAAAAAGTAAACAAAAGGCAACACCTGAAAGCCAACGAGGCTAGGACAGGTGGGGACAGTCTAGGACACGTCCAAGGTGGCGTGGACCCGATTTTACAGCCAACGGACCAGCCCGACCAACCAGACTTAGTGGCTTTACTGTCGGGGGTCCCGAACTGGCCAACCACAGGGACGAAGGGGAGCTCAGCGAGGTCCCGCAGGGTTCAGTGCAGGGACGGACCCAGACAATGGGGCGGCGCAGAGAGGCAACTAACTGTCCCTACACTGACTCTAAACCCTGGCGAGTTACTTCCGAGCTCCAGCTCGTACGCCACCTACCCTCTGCTAAGGGCAGATGGATACCTTCATCCCTCACCTTCTCTGGCGCCAAAAGAGCACGGCTGAAGAGTGCAGCCGTGAGTGCAATCCCCGTTAGCGCTCGGTACGTTGTGCATGCCACAGCCGTGGGACGCGGCCTATCAGAACTCAACCCACGCATCAAATACCCGGTTAGCAAACCCCATACGGCAGTGTGAGCCACGGCAGATCAAACAGATCACCGGGCCAAAAGATGGGACCGCAAGCTAACCGCATGGTGGCTGAGTTAATGACCCGGCGTCACTAGATCGCCTGACTCACGCTTATAAAGCGGCGCGCACAGCTGAGTCTCATAAGGAAACCTGATTGGGAATGAACAGCATGCAGGCGCCAGATACAGGCAGACTCAGCTGTGCGCACAAGCCACCCTCAGGCGCCGCGCTTTGTTACCAGATAGTGGAAAAACCCACCATCTGGCGTGACGCCTAACAGTGAGGTACCGGCAAGCTTGGTGATAAGATCGGCAACTCAGGCTTCGGGGTATGGGGGTTTTCCCTCATTCTTAATAATATTAATATTAATATCATTTTATTAATGCACATTTTATGTACATATAATGAGCACTCACAAGGCTTTCTGGTTGATAATGATGCAAGTCAAATGACATGAAAAGTGCTTTACTCAAATTGATGACCAATGTATGGCATCAACAATTTTCTAGATATATTATAGAGCTAATAAAGAGCGATTTATACATTTACTTTGGAGTCCTTCAACATCTTAGTATCTAAATTATTTTATTAATGAATGATTTTTTTTTCATATATAACTAAATCATATAGTTCAAATACATTTTAAATTACATTACAAATACATCTCTAAATGCGATTACTCACTAAATAATGCCGCTTGGGAACGCTGGCAAAGAGATACAGCATTGTTAAGCCTGACTATCAGTCATTAGGAAATAAAAAAGCCACAATAAATTCATTTAAAGTGGATAGTGCATGTTTATGGTAAGGAAAATAGTGTCCCTTCATTGAAAATGGTGGAAAGGTTTCATTGATTGGAAAATAAGATTTTGCAATATAGTATAGATAATATTGTAATAATTTTCTGCACCATATAAAACATAAAAATGGGCATAAGGTGCATTTAGTGGTTAATTGATTCAAAGATAATTTCTGAATGGATTCTTTCTGTGCGCAGAATTAACCATACATGCCCGCACAATGCATAAAAGAAACACACGTATTCTTTGTTAAATATCTCCGGCACAGTAAATTGCAGCGGGATGAGCCATATGTCCTTCGAAAGAGCAGAATTGGGGCTTTCCAATGGTGTACAGCACCAATGTATTGCTGAGAAAATCATTTTCAAAGACATGAGCACGATGTCATGAGCACATCATGTATTTGAAAATTAGTTTCTCGGTAGCACATTGGTACACAGATACGTGCTGTACACCATTGGAAAGGGCAGATTTCGCTCTTTCGAAGGACACATGGCACATCCCGGCTGTCATTTGACTTGCACCATTATCAATCAGAAAGCCTTGTGAGTGCTCATTATATGCACATACCAGAAAGCCTTGTGAGTGCTCATTATGCACATAATATGTGCATTAATAAAACGATATTAATATTAATATTATTAAGAATGGGGGAAAAACCCCATACCCTGAAGCCTGATCTTATCAGCAAGCTTCCCGGTACCTCATAGTGAAGATTGAATAATTTATTCATCCATTTATCATCATTATATAGGAACTGGAGTACGTTTTGA